>JAQIWI010003226.1:0-10565 GCA_034698825.1 Deuterosminthurus bicinctus
AGTCTTTTAGCACGGGGGCGTATTTCCCACGTCGATAGGTTGACTTCGACTGGGAGTGGTCCGAATTTGCACCAGAAACGGAACAGTCTGAGAATCTCGAACCTTTCACCTTTATTCAGCATTTTGACTTGGAAAACCAAAAACAAGTTATTAAGAATACCAAAATGCCCTTTTAATTAACACAAAGGTCGAATTATCTTAAAAATGTCAAGCGAATTTACCTTAAAATCCAAAAGTTTTTCAAGTTTGAAGGTTCAATTACGTAGTGAGCGTTGATATCAGTAGGACGAGTGAGCAGCCCTCCGCAAAGTCACCTACCTTTGTCCGAAATATCTTACAGTGAACAAAGAGGAGTGCTCATACAGTAGCTCAGGAATTATTAGGAACCCCAGTGCACTTTGAATTTGTAAGTCCCTCTTCTCTACAAAGCACTTCGAATTTTGGTAAGCTAGTTACCAATTCTTGTAGTCAAATTAGTGGGCTATCAAATGGTAGTATCAGCGTTGGGTTATCCCACCACGCAGCTGAGCTGCGGCCGCCGACCCGCTGAGATTCCGATCAGAGCAGAGGTGCAAGGAAATATTAGGAATCCTTACAGTTTTCGGTTTCATTAACTTCTTTTAGTTGTTTTTAATCGTTTAAAGTTTGGAATTGCTGTAAAAAACTGGCGTACGTAGGAAATATGGGCGTGATGCTTCACTTGGTAATGTAAAATCTTTGATTGTCCCCCATTTTACCCCCAAACACGGGTTAACAGGTACAGAATGTAATAACGCGCAAATGTTTACAATTGGAAATACTTTAGTTTGGTTTTTCGTCTTGGATGTAAATTTTAGTAAAAACAATGGAAAAAATACGGGTTCAGCGTAATGCCCAGTGCAAGAAAGCTTTACCAGTCTTGCCTGCAAAGTTGAAGAAATAATAATGAACTATTCTTTTCACGGTCATTCCTTTTTCTTATCGTTATTGATTTTG
The DNA here is from genome assembly GCA_034698825.1 of Deuterosminthurus bicinctus. NCBI lineage: Eukaryota > Metazoa > Arthropoda > Collembola > Symphypleona > Bourletiellidae > Deuterosminthurus > Deuterosminthurus bicinctus. The sequence goes on from JAQIWI010003226.1 coordinate 976, forward strand.
ACGTTAGAAATTGCTTTTTGAGAAAATTCAACATTGATATCACGTCGCTGATAGCTGACTTTAAAGTTTCTATTACTTTCATCACCAGGGTTTATTTATTATAGGTACAATGACGAAGCTATTGACAAACATGCTACTTAATACACCGTGTTAATGATATATAATTACGATTTTAATTCCGTAAGCGTTTATCAATAATACTTTCCACAGAATATTTCACTTATCAACAAGAAATTACAATATTAACTCCATGTGGACATCATCCTTTCGCAATCATTTTTTCAAAATAATTTTTCGTCCGTTTAGTACCCTTATTATATAGAGAAATGGTATCGATCCTCCACCACCTGATTTTGTCACTGTTGTTTTTGCTAAAATAATCATTACTACAACTTAACTATGAAAACTGACGTGACCCAAAAGCCTAAAAACACGAGGGAAATCTTCTCTGTCATAGACAAGCGAAAACTATTGCCCGCCGTAAAAATTCATGAAGGAGACCCAAAAACAACACTTAAGGCAAATTCAGGTATTTCGCCATTTTTTTGTCTGACTGGGAGTTTGACATACAGCGGTCAAGGAAGTTAACATAGGGTTAACCGCAATAACTGGTTCGATTGACCTGGAAGTTTTTACTGTTAAGGTTATTACAGGTAGAGGTGGATTTGACCGCTTCTTTGTCGGTCTCTGAATTTGACCTCTAGAGGTCAGACAAAAAAGTGGCCAATTCCAATGCTGTGTTGATTTTGAGCAAATCCGTGTATAGTTTTTCTATTCTGTGCGAAATTAACTGGTTTGTTCAACTGAAATTTTCTTTAGTAATTCATGATTTGCTCAAACCGTGAAAACATTCCTCGGAAAAGTGCAAGTGGGAAGCCAGAAGGTCATGAATGAGGTTGTCTCTCATGTTGACAGTAGTGACAGGTCACTGTACTCCACGCAGGTCAAAATCAAGCGTGTCAAATTATTCTCCATTGCTACAATTTCTTGAGGATTCTTAGTACAACTTGGAAAGAAACCTTAAATAATTCCAAAGTGGAAATGGAGTGTTGTTCAAGTGCTAAACTGGAGCAAAATGACTCCCAAGATTTTTTGGAATGCTAGCAGAGCTTTTGACGTGTTCATTGTGGATGCTCTCTTCACACTTGAACCGCCAGCGGTTAATTTTAGAACGGTAAAGTTAAGCTTATTAAACGCGAATTATTTTATTAAAACGAATTATTTTCCAAGGAATGGCATTCATTTGTGGGCGCAAGCTGCTGCCTGAAGGATTAAGTGGCTATGCGTAGTTGACAGAACTTGACCGATTAACAGTTAACCCCAACACAGTTAGCCGAAAACTCTTTGACGACACCGAAATACCTCGCGACAGTTTACCAAATAATCGTTTTATAATTCAGTTAGAAAAGGAAAGTACTAATGCCATCAGATTGAATTATGCTCAGGAAAGTTAAATAAGTCAAAAATAGAAGAACAGTTAAATAAATGAGGCAGCCATTACAAAAATATCTAATCCATTGCCTGGCTAGTCCAGTTATTCCTAGTAGCCTCATCAACTAAATAAAGAGATAACAGTTTCATAGCTATGAAATGGGGAGCTCAGCGACTTTGTCCTCAGGAGCGAGGACGCTGCCGCAATCAAAACAATTGGCGGCGCCATCTGCCAGGCGCAAAAGAGTTTGAAGAGACTTTGCTGTTCTGTTTGTAATGCTAAAATTCAGGAACAGTGTAATGAACCGCAGGCGCGGGATCGTTAATGCTACCACATCCGAATTTCAGTCTTGGAGGATTGGCCAATCCGACGCTTGGATTCGGAATTATCAAATGGACTACAAGCCACATCCTTTGCTTACATCCGTTCCCCTCACGATACGCAAGGTGAGATGGGTTTTTAAATGGAGATATTTCCCATGTAAATGGAAAAAATCCCATGTTAAATCCCATAAGAAATTTTTTTCTCTTCCAGAACTATGCAATGTACTCTACTTCAAATGGAAAATATCCCATTTAAAGTAGAATGGGAAATTTCCGATTTAAATGGGAATTTTTCCCACGTTAAATCCTATAAGAAAATTTTGTCTTTTCCAGAACTATGCAATGTACTCTACTTTAAATGGGAAATTTACCCTTTAAAGTAGAGTACATTGCATTTCCCATCTAAATGGGAAATTTTCCCATGTTAAATCCCATAAGAAAATTTGGTCTTTTCCAGAACAGTGTACTCGCCGAGGAAAATGATGCCAATGAAATTTTCATCTGAATTTGTGGGATCGGAATCGACGTATGGAATGGTGGACAATCGAGTTAGAATGCGTCGAGGTGCGCCGACGCCGACTGGAAAGCGTGCTTCCTGAGGTGACAAAATTGATGACAGCAGTTGATCCAACTGGGGCATTGAGTGACAACTCAGTTAGTGGAACCGTGGGGTCCCAATTCAGTAGCCGGGACAGCGTTGGCGCGGCCAGCGCCGCAAGACAGCGGGCTGCGCGTCGGTTAGCCTCCCAGGATGCGGACACTTGGACTTTGAATGTTGACCGGAGGCATGAATTGGAAAGCGCCAACGTGCGCGAGAAAATTGTCGCGCTGGAGAAGGCCATGATGGGTGAAAGTAAGGGGATTGCGCAGCTTTAATAGTGATCAATTTGACAAAATTCATTGAGTGTAAATCCAAAATTATTAAAATTGGCTGGATTTTTAATACGAATTAGTCTGGAAATCCTTTTTGTCCACTTGCCCAAACATTCAAAGTGTTTTCAATTGAAGAATGGCGCTCTTGTATGAATTCGGTGACTCTTTCAAACGTTTGGCGTCTTTTCAGTTGACTCACTTGACTAATAAACTAAACAGCTTAATGCTAATTAATATGATGCATGCATATGTTAGGCCCTTAGGGCCCTTGAGTCCTTGACGAGGGAGTATGAACCTTTCAGTTGAATTTGTGGACGTGTGGCACAACAGCTCTCTTCAACATTCTCTCTCGTTTGCAATTTTGATTCCTAAATAGTATTTTTTTAATCCGTCCGTCCATCCAGTAGACAGGATCTTGGGATAAGTGAGAGTCGGATGAGACTAAAATTGTGAAAGAAATTAAATCAAGAATATTTAGCGGTGAGTTTTTTGTGAATTTTTGTGGGATTTTGGTTCACAATTTGGTTGGCTAGAAATTCATGAAAATTTTATTTTCTTATGGGATTTAATACGGGAAATTTTCAAGTAGCAATTGGGGGACCCTGTGCTTTTTATTTTCGAGTTTGAAATTTGAAATCTTGTCGGACTCGACTTCACTCCAGTTTTTGGAGCTCAGGTTGATTACTCGTCATGAAAAGTTGTACTTGGTACTGGACGCGCTTTTGTGTGGGATCCAGTTGGAGGAAGCCGAATTGATTTTTGGTCAGCGTCCTTCTGCTGCTGCTGCTCGGAGGGGTGATGATGATGAAGCATCCCACGTTCTATCAATTGTCCCTACTCGGCCGTCCATATTTAATGCCAAAAGTGAGCAAAATTTGGTTGAAATACGCTAATAATTACGCAATTTTTTGGCTATCGTTTCCTTTCTATGCGCTAATTTACTGACTGAAACTAATACTGTTGTGTCTTCTTTTGTTATAGACTTGACAGAGGTAAAGGTCTGTCCTTATTTCCCTGGACCCCTTGTCAGTCAGAGTTGGGTTGTCGAGATCACTGAAAATATTCCAGTGCGTCATATGCGTCATGTGAAGGTGACCTGTGAGGGCGATGAGGACTTTTTTCGTGGTAAGTTTGATAGTTGTAAAGGCATGTGACAGATTTGTTTCCATTGCACCTTTCGTCTGATGGTAATCAATCATGACGAAAACCTTTTTTTTTAATTTAGAACTCAATGGTCTGCCCGCCTTAACAGCCTTGCTTGGTGCTCGAATCATTTCCAACTAAAAGTACCTTGAATGTTACTTAATAGAGTCTTATTTTTTCCAATTTTTTGGCGCCAGCGATGAAAGAAACGATAATCTGTGATTTATTTTGTAAAATAACTTGCTCGCAAACAACTATAGGAATATCGCATAAGAATACAATGATATGGATTTGAATTATTTTATAACCTTTTAGTCAACGTCTACTCAAGCAATCTTGAATAACTTTTGAAGCTGAATAAAAAGAAGAATATTGCACATTTCTACAGCAACTTTGAAAAATGACTTTTTGTAGCATTACTATTATTTCTAGGCAATTTGGAGACTTTTTAGTTTTGGGGTCGAAACTCAAAATCCAATTTTTCATATGGGATTTAACATGAAGAAATTCAAGTCAAGTAAGGGGGGACCATTGGGAAGATTTGTACTTTTGACCTGGAAATGACAAATGGATTTTTAGCCCGAGTGGAACGAGAATTGGCCATAGAAGCGACCTCGAAAATGAGTCATCCAAATATATCAATTAATCACGGCTGCAGGCCAGAGGAACTCGCATATTGACCTCAAAATTGTACCACCATGTGCGCCTTGACCCGAAATACGTTCTTTATTTTACCTCAGCTCCATCGGTGAATCCGTGTGCTCACAAATCCCGAAATTCCACAAGCACGATTAAAAAGAAAACCAGGGAAGCAAATGACGTCAGCATGCAAAGTAGAGGTTTGTTTACATTCCTCAGCGGCCGAGCACTGATAAGGCGTCTTTCGTCCTGCTCGTCAATGACTCATTGTTGGAATGCCTCGCTAGCCTCACTGCGGCTGAAGTATACTTTCCATCCTATGCATGCTGACTATGCTGACTAACGTGCTGACTACCTTCACAGTGTTGCCGTAGCACCTAGTCAGCACACCTAGTCAGCATACCTAGTCAGCATACCTAGTCAGCATCGTTAGTCAGTACACCAGTTACTGTGCTAAGTGTGCGGCTAAGGGTGCAAGGGTGCTGACTAGGTGTGCTGACTACTGTGCTAAGTGTGCGGCTAAGGGTGCTGACTACTGTGCTAAGTGTGCGGCTAAGGGTGCTGACTACTGTGCTAAGTGTGCGGCTAAGGGTGCTGACTAACGTTGCTGACTTGGTGCGCTGACTAACGGTGGTGACTAGGAGTGCTGACTAACGGTGCTGACTAGGTGTGCTGACTAGGTGTGCTGACTAACGGTGCTGACTAACTGTGCTGACTAGGTGTGCTGACTAGATGTGCTGATTAGGTGTGCTGGCTAGATGTGCTGACTAGGTGTGCTGACTAGGTGTGCTGACTAGGTGTGCTGACTAGATGTGCTGACTAGGTGCTACGGCAACACTTTGAAAGTAGTGAGCAAGTTAGTCAGTATAGCCAGCATGCATAGAACAGAAAGCCCACTCCCGCCCCTCACCTGCTGCCGTGCAATTTGAACACACAACGTGTCTTTCATTCAAATAATAGAGGTTTTAAGCAAAATTCCCTATACACTACGCTGTACGATAAATTCGCCCCGCCCCTGCATTAGTGTTAAGGTTAGCGCTGATTCAAAGTAGAGCTTAAGGAAACCCAACGGTAAACACAAGCGCTATTGTATCGCGCGAATTTTAAAGAAGCAAAAGTTAACTGAATAAGAGTTACACTGAGAAATTGAGCATTTAATTTTAAAATGGAGTTTGTGTTAGCACTCAGTGAAAACGACGACGAAATTATTTCATCTGATTATCGTGTGCACCATTACATTGAAAATACTGGCGAAAAATTTAACTACGACAAGCTAGACGACGATTACTGCTGGATCCACTTCCGTTTCTACAAACATGACATTAAAAAGCTGCAAGAACTTCTTCATGTTCCACAAACTATAGTTTTACCCAGTAGGGTGACAGTAAGTGGAACAGAAGCATTATGTATTATGCTGAAGAGACTCGCTTATCCCAACAGACACGGTGACCTAACGGCCATTTTCCCAAGGTCTAATTGCTCACTCTCACAAATCTTCAACTTCATGGTCAAGCACGTACTACAAAAGAAGGGACATGTACTGATTCAAACATTATCCAACGCGGTCATAGCTTAAAACTCATTCTGCATCTCACAACAAAGAGAAGCCATTTAGGTGTGGCCATTGTGGATTTTCAACCTCTGAACGTTGCAACGTTAAAAAATACATTTTTTATCGAGCATTCTGACCTCAAATTTCCATTCTGTATTCTTCCTTTGAATGAATGTGAGTGTCTAAGCTGCAAAGTCACTTTACCACTTTATGAGTTTTGTGTTCACGTCATGCGTCGTGCAAGTCCAGTTGTTACTATAACAATGCTTGAAATAAAATTCTCATGAGAAACTTATTGATCTGAGATTCAAAAGTTTAAAGTGCTTTTGTTATCGTAGTCTAACTTCCGTAAAAAATGCTGTAATGTGTTAACATTGTTAAGCTACTGTCGCCTGCAGTCGTCATTTATGTTAGGTACCCTTGAATATTATTTAACTTTATTCATCCTTTATTTGTTAATTTTTTATTTGTTAATAAATCCACGCACATGTGACTAATAATGATTGATCTTATTAACTATGATGAATTCATTCCAATTTTGCTAGGGGCATAGTCAAAAATTGATTGCCTCCGCCTACTACAATGAAGATGCTTTGTTAGATTATTACAAAGAACGTTTTGTTCTTATTACTGCTTAACATTTATATGCAGTTCAGTATCAGCCATTCAGGGAGTATTCTGAATTTTAATCAACCAAGATTTGCGAAAGTGTGAATTGTCAGGATCTTCACGCTACAATGTTTTGAAATGGCATATTTTCAATAGATATCAATTTTACAATGATTCCCAATAGCTTCCCAAAATTCCCAAAGATTCCCTGATAGTTGCCGGAAAATTTCCACCCGATTTAGATTCCCGGGAATTTCCCATCACTGAACATAATGCGCCGCTAGAGTTTTCACAGCTCTCAAGCAGCATTTCCGGTAATATTTCTAGCAATATTTCAGGAAACATTTCCAGCAATATTTTAGGAAACATTTCCAGCAATATTTTAGGTAACATTTCCAGCAATATTTTAGGTAACATTTCCAGCAATATTTCCAGCATAGAGAGCTAAAATAGAATGAGGCCAGAATAAAAAGCGAGTTTTACAGAGAAAGCAATAAGGTAATACAATGCCTTTACTACCCGGCATTCACTTGCTTGTTATGTGTTTCTAATGAACAAAATTTTTGCGTTGAAAAGCTCTTGATGTTCAAAAGTCCGTACAATCACAACTCTATCAATGGAGTCCGTAAGAAAGGGTAGCTGATTTTGGAGCTAAGGGAGCATTCACAATGAAATGGGAGTTGTAAAATAAAACCCGTCCCTGGACATTGATTTTGCTATATTATCATTATGATTATTAGTATAAGTCTGTCAATTGGCTTCCTTCTTCCTGTTACACACTCCGCTACTTCAGTTCAGGTTGCGTAAGTCCGTTCAACAGGGAACCAATTTTTGTTTATACTCCCTGAATCTATCGGAGAATCTGCTGCCATTCTATCGTCCTTCCGCATCTTGGATTCCTTCACTTGTTAGATTTCAAAATAACTAGCAGATGGTTATGGCGACTGTCAAAACATCATGCATCCCTGATCCAATGGAACAGCAGTAGGATCCAACCTGAAAATCACAAACAAATTTAGTGGATACGAAGCAAATATGACATTGAAACAAATGCCAATTTTCCATACATTTCTCAAGTCAAATAATAACATTTTCAAAGTCATGGGCTTGAGCTCACGTATAGAATTGTCGTTCAAAGAGAAAGTCTCATACCTTTATTGCAAGAGAATGTTGAATTTATTGTAGTAGCCAAAGTACGAGGCTTTGTAAAACTGATCTCATGTTCTCCGTTAGTAAGAAAAGCTGATGGCTGGAATTGAAACTTTCGCCAGCTTGACGACCGCAATACCTCGCTCAGCATCCCAGATTACATATGATTGCGTGTGGAAAACTGAGCCAGGTTCTTGCACTAGCTGAATATGCAGGGAACGTCAATCTTACTGCACGAGAATCTATTCAATACTGTGGGTCTTTTGCTCATGTGTGTCCTTTTGGAGCGTGATTTTCAGAGAACGTACGTACAAGATGTGTTGAATATTAATTAGCATTTCACTCAGAGCTGGAGCTTTGTTAAGCACAGAGGTGATCAATAGAATAAAGACCGACGAGAGAGTAATTATTACAGTAATTAAAAAGGGGACAGGCCACAGGTGTTTTACATAAAAATTTAACAACTAACTATGCAACTGAATTAAAACTACCTGCTACAGCTTAACTGTGAGTCCTTTCCGGCATACTGTCAATTGGAATTATGCACTGAATGCTAATTGCAATATGCCAATGGCACCTCTTTGACACCGCAGAGGATGATGAACTGAAAACCGGATGTACAAGAACGAATTAGAAAGTGAATGGAATAAATTTCAAAGTGCGTAGTCCCAACTGTTCTGAACTGTGAGGCTGAATGTGTCTGCCTGAGGCCAGATTATGGGCTCCAGGCGTTTTTCAGTGCAATTAGATGTGTCCAATCTGAGAAATCGCGTCATTACCGTAGTTCTAGAGCCAACATGAAATTTTAGAAAGGCATAATGCCCCTGGTTGTGTCATTGGAGTGGCCTTAACTTTGAGATTGAAGGAATGGCAATAAGTCAATGAGGCTATAATAAACTGAGGTTGTAATTCGGCAGTTAATTTTACTGATGGTGACGAGAGCAGAGGAGCGAGGAGATGGAGGTGATGTGCACGAGGCAGGAAATTTATGCAACTTCATATGTCGTCACCTGGCTGTCGGTCTCGTCTGGTGCATTTATAATCATCAACATTTTCCATTGGTTATGATGTTAAAGCTTTTATGACCGAGCTGTTGGGCTTTCATGCTTGCAGTTGAGAGCGATACGCAGCTCATCTTCACAACTTGTGGCTCTCACTCTCAGTTCTTATTGAACCTCAGTCAGGCTGTAAAGCCCTGCCGAGAGTGAGCTTACAGGCTCACTGATTTGGTGCCAGCAAACTTGAGAGCATAGGTAATAACTATTCGTGATAGTTATAGGAATAACAGCAAGATAATACAATCGCCATCAGTGCGTACCTGTAAATACAGAATCTGAGCTTTATTCTGACAGTCCAAATTTGGTGGACGAGCGGAATGGAAAAGTCTGACCAAGTTTCTGGGTAAGGGGCTCGATATTTTGGTGATCTTAAAAGTGACTTGGGGTAATTTTGTCACCTAGAATACAAAGGCTCAGAACTGGGAGTTCTTTCATGACAGTCTGTCTAGGTACTGGCAGCAAATTGTGGCAATTTAGTCGTGGAAATTTTACCTTCGTCCATGACTAAATGTCTTTGTGCTTCTCACGGAGGAACTTTATTGTAAACAAATCTGATGCAAATAATGCAATAAAAGAACTCTTTTCATAGGAATGTACCGGAGCTGGACCTAACAGGATATATAATCAATGGCAAAACATTCAACCTAAACAGGTAATGAGCGCGTGGAAACATTTTGATAAATTGTGCAGTCGTGGTTCAAAAAAACCTTTCAAATTTTGTATTTAGTTGTACGCAAGTATCTTCATCACACAGATGGCACTGGAAAACTTGAGCAGCATATGCAAGATGGGGCAACGACGCACTAAGGAAT
>JAQIWI010003227.1:0-10565 GCA_034698825.1 Deuterosminthurus bicinctus
GCCTAGGTTAATTTTCAAAGTCACATGTGCTGAGCTCATCGGTTGATTACGATTTTCTTGTCTACTTAGGTTTAAACTAAACTGGGGACTGTAATATTGTGAAAAGCTCAAGTGTACACAAAGATACTGCATTGACGTCAACGATCCCGTTTCACATCATTTCTTCACATTCTCACTGTGTGAACTAAGATAACCCTAAAAACCCGTGCTCCTGAAACATGGTCACTTTGAGCAGTCAAATATGATTGCTTTACAGGGTCTGGGCCAAGCTAAAAATAAAGAAGCATTATTTCGTACCCGTTGCTTGCTGTAGACGACTCCCTAAATAAGTCATTCGCAATCAGTGCTCGTTCCGTCGAATTCCGCACTACAAAGAGATCCCTCTGAAGTCCTTTTATGTGGAGTCTGAAGGAAATAGCAGACAGACTCATCTCATTAGTTGTTCGCCGCAACACTTCTGCTGCCGGAAGAAGAAATTGAAAAGAGAACTGACCGCTTTGATCCCTGAAAATGCTTCGTTCATCAACCTTACCACGCACAGCCGAGAGTAATAAACTGTCCCGGTCTAAGTTAAATAGACATGCCGCTGGTGTAAGAGCCCTCAAGTTCCGGTACAAGCGTCAGGCTTTCCTAGTAATGTGGACCTTATGGTTTGCATACTTGAGTTGGACAAGCGAGGCTGGAACTGTTCTTGGGCCTTCAAAGAAATTCGGCAGCCGCAGTAACATTCGCATGAAACTTCAGACTGAACTGGGCGACACGGAGCCTGGAACGAGTATGAAATGGCGAATACCTGAAAGAGGTAATAATTTTTTAAGCAAGCTTTCCTGAACTTGGCTGGAAATAGCCCACACATGTGACAAGTGGTTTTCTCTTGTTGTGACAGTTTACCAGAGCCAAGTATCACTGACGTCATCAGGTGGGACTGACACAAATGATCTTGATGATGATCTACTGACTACGAATGCCGGGGACAACTTGGTCCCTGGTATTAACTGCACTAACCCAGGAATTCTAGATTTCCCCCCGGACCTATTCAATCAAAAGGAGCGACAGTCCGGAGCCATTGTAGTTCACTTTCTTGCTTCCTTGTATATTTTCTACGCGATTGCACTCGTGTGTGATGACTACTTTGTCCCTGCAATTGAATGCATTTGCGAAAGTGAGTTTTATTCTTTGTGGATAAAGAACCAAGTGGGAATCGTTGATCCTGCTAGTATTCATGAATGAAAATAACAATTTCCCAGGTACCAACATACCTAGTGACATAGCGGGAGCATCCTTTATGGCCATTGCTACTTCGGCGCCCGAGCTTTTCACCAACGTCATTGGTACGTTCATCACGGAAGGGGATATTGGTGTGGGGACTATAGTAGGTAGCGCTGTTTTCAACATCCTGGCCGTCTGTGCTTGCTGTGGTTTTGCTGCCAAAACGGTATGTAATTTCATCCTCTCCTTTGTTCATATGCGAAAAAGTAAATTTTGGCTGCATTTCACTCAACCGAAAATTCCGTAGGCACTTCCACTGGACTGGTATCCTCTTACAAGGGACTGCCTCGTGTACCTGATTTCAGTTATTTTATTGATCACGATCCTGGACAACCGGAGGGTATACTGGTACGAAGCAGCCGTCTTTGTCATCGCTTACCTTTTTTATATCCTTGGTAAGATGCAGACAAATTGACAAGGCTTTCAACCATGTACACCAAACAACAAGAACGCCTCATGATAAATTACCCCAAGTTGAATACACTCTACGTCCCCTGCCACGAGCTCATTAATTTCGACCAAGATTAACACGCCATTTACCCTTCACTGTTAATCTCATTTGATATGTCTACGGATGCATATGTTATATGCGTGACACTCTTTATGGGTATTTTCAGTCATGTGGAAGAATGCGGCCATTAAAGAAGCGGCTGAGAGATTCGTGCGCTACGTTGCCAGGTCTTTTGGCTGCCTCTCATCAGTTGACTTTCCTTCGGAGGATGAAAAGTCGCCCCTGCTGAGTAAGACGTACATGTTTTAATTCCATGATCAAGGCAAAATTGATTGTTTGTTTTTGTGTGGAAGGTAGTGGAAATGTGGCTGAGACGGTGCTTGGAGGTGACAAATTCATTCGAAGAGACCAGTCGCAAGAGAACTTGGAATCTGATGGCAAATATGATGAGATGGTTCCAATAAAATCCTGGCAGGATTCCGATGATGATGGAAAAGAAGGTACGTGGGTTTTATTAGCAGAAGTCTCTTCAAAGATTTTGCAATTCAGTGCGACGAGCGTACGGAATCGACACTTCAGAAGTTTGAGATGAGTAGTATTCTATTCAGGAAGTTATTTGTAGAGATGCAAATATTGAATGAATTTTGGTAAGATTTTAATGAAGTTACTTGTGAAATCTTTTCCACAGAGAGCTACGAAGCCTTTCGACTCCCTGTAGGGGAAAGCTGTTGGGGTTGGACAGAATGGATTATTGGTTGGCCTGCTCGCTTTGTTTTGACACTAACAATTCCTGACTGTCGACGAGAAAAGCTGAGGAAGTTCTACCCCTTGACGTTCCTCATGTGCATTGTTTACATTGCTTTGCTTACATATGTCGTCTCCTGGTTGATGACAGTCATTGGTATGAATTTCATAAAATTTCATACATTTCCTTCCCCATGTGTCTCTGTGGTCTAGGAGACAATGCATGTCAGAATCAGATAGGGAATTATTCGGCGGAAGCTTTCCCTTGAATGAAAGATGAGCGGAATCTCAGTCCCTCATCTACGAAGTTTTGTATAGTCCTGAATGCGCCCTTCATTCATTTAACATTTCTTCATCATTGTTTTTCGCACGTGCTATCGTGTGTATGTACGAATTTTCTTATCCTAGAGGAATAGGGGTATGATTCTTCTATATTGCATGAAACTTATTTCTCTCCCTCATGCTCGTTATCTCCGTGAGTCAAAGCTTGACATGTTCCACGTAAGCCGTATGTTTACCTTTGTCCTTCGGCGCGCATAGAAAGTCGAGAAAAGTGGAGCAAGGGAATTACAGGCTTTTTACCGCAAATCCGGGCTACTTTATAATAGAATGGGATGATACATGATTCGGGTCACTCGAGTATATTATAAAAATTCTGGTCAACTCTATTCGCTACATTTAATGAATGTAACCCAATTTCTGCGGCTTTTCTTGTCAGGGCACACATTGAGGATTCCAGACTCGGTGATGGGACTGACTTTCATTGCAGCAGGAACGAGCGTACCAGAAGCTGTCTCGTCCATAATTGTAGCTCGTCAAGGTAAGAAATACTATTATGCCCTCAGCGGTATCCATCTACCTTATTCCTTTATGTAAGCGACCTTCTGTCATGCAAATGGTGTCAGTTATTGAGCTGAAAAGTAATCTAAAAGGAATAATCAGGCCGTATAGTGATATTGCAGGCTCGACAGTATCCTTTTTCATCCTCCAGTTTCATAAATGATGCAAAAAAGTACGTCGTTAATGTGTTCACAGGTCTAGGGTCTATGAGCATCAGTAACTCCATTGGATCCAATACCTTCGACATACTCATATGTTTGGGTCTGCCCTGGCTGGTAAAGACTCTGATGATTGCCAATGAAGAAGTCAATTACGTTCTGATCAACTCAAGAAGTTTGGAATACTCCGTTGTTATTCTGTTCGTGACATTGTTCTTATTTTATCTTGTGATTGCTTTGAATAAGTTTTATCTAGACAAGAAGGTAGCATTAATGGCTACAATTTTGTATGGATTATTTTTAGTTCTAGCATCCCTGCTAGAATTGAATGTTTTTGTTGAAGTTAACTTCCCCACATGTGAGGTTAGTGAGTTATTATGAGAATGCTTTACGTGAGTTCTCCTAAGTCAGTCTATTTCGATCAATATAAATAAAAATGTACAGGAATGTTTGATTGGTATGGTGAACATATAGAATTTTCCTAAATTTAATCTAACTGTTATAGTCTCAGGACAGCATGTAAGTGGAAGTAAAGGGTTTGATCGGGTCAGAAGGGCCCTTGCTGCCCTTTTACTGTCACACCTTGCTTGCCTATTTAATCGATTGCCTGAGGTGAGTGGGTGAACTGCTTCCAGAAATAAAAACATGGTTTATCCTATTCCAGTCCAATGACCTTTCCTAGAACTACCAAAAATAAATCATGCATGCTTATATATATTATTAAGGCTTCGCAGCTCACTCATTCACATTCGTAGTCTTAAGTTGTGTTTACCTTCCTCCGTGTGCCAAAGTGAAATCGATAAAAATGGGAATATTTACTCAATCAGAGCAAGTTAAAATACTCATATCAGCCTGCTTCAGTCTCGTTTTCTTCCCTTTTTTCCTCATCATGATTGTTTTACTCATTCCTATCTATTTACTTCGTTACTTTCTCTCTATTTTGGTACCCATTTACCGTCCAGAGTTGCACAAGATTATTCCAACTCGGAGCATCTCAATGGTGCTGGACCCCGTGAATTGGGAACCCAAATGGAATCTTTGTGTGTGCTTGACCATGGAAGGAGAACTTTTGAATTTGGACGCATTCAAGAGTAACTTCTTGATGGATATAATTTATAAACGGAACAAGCGAGGAGAATTGGTTGACCCAGAGTACCAGCAATTTTATTCCAAGTGCTTTGGCTTCTACTTCTGGCAGTGGGATAGAAAGTTCGATATAAACTACCATATCCGTAAATACTACGAGTCTGATTACATCCATGACGAGCGGACTGGAGAGAAACGGCTGAGAATAACAACGGTAAAAGATTTGAAGGAGATTCTTAAGACGTTGACATGGAAACCATTCCCGACTCACAAAAGTCCGTGGGAGTTCTTATTAATCCCCAACTACAGGGATGGTGGAGGGAACAATAATTACACAGCGACCAGTAGTAGCAACAAGAACCTTCTCATTTTCCGACTTCATCATGGGCTTTGTGATGGAACGAAAATCATGAAACTTTTGTTCCAAGAGCTCAACGGGGGCGACCTGACAAGGACAGCCAAACCGCGTGTGATGAAAACAGCTCGATTTATTGAGAAGTTAAAAAATGTTGTTTTGTTTCCCATTCTGGCGCCTTATCAACTGATGTACATGTTACTCCAGAGTGGTGATGACAATGTGTGGCATCCGACTAGCGAAGGCGACTTACAATATCCATTCAATATTTCCTTGTCTAATCGGATTCCATTGTCTTTGATCAATGAGACAAAGATTCTGCATAATGTTAGCTTCAGTGCTGTCATCACGGCTGCTATTACGGGAGGAATCCGAACCTACATGGCCAGAGCAGACCTTCCTATACCCCAGAAACTTACGGCAGTACTTCCCATGTACGCTGCGGGCCATCCGAATACTCTGCAGAATCATTTGTAATGCATCCTCTACTATACATGATTCTTCAAGATGAAATTTTATTGCAAAAGTAATGACAGTGATATAAATCATTTCAGTGTCATCGCCTTCATCCCGATGCCCGTCGGGGATGGCCATCCCCTTCTCAGAATTTCCAAGACGGAAGAGAGTTTCAGTTCATACCATTCCTCATTTATCTCAACTTTGGTATACCATTTGGTACCGTTTATAAGCGGATTATTCCATTGGATGGCCAAGCCTATGTACGCAAATGGGTTATCTACATTCCTTCTATCAAATTTTCCTGGACCGCCCTGTCCTGTATTTTGGACTGCTGATGGATCAAATGCAAGAATTACTGACATGTATTTTACCGGAGGAATAGGTCCAGGGAGCCAAGGTAATATCATCATTAGATTAGCATGGAATGAATGGCGTGAGTGAATCCCTCATGTGTTTAATATTTCAGGAATAGGCATGTCTATGTTGAGCTACGAGGGCGGAGTGAGGCTCATCATTCAAGCTGACAAAAGTATTTTACCGGATGACGCTGCAGTAGATCAACTGAATGAGGATATTTTTCGCGAGTTTCACTTGCTTCGTCGAGCCAAGTTTTTGTGTGAGTAATAAAACCAAACTTTAGAATCAAACCCTTGTTCATGCGCTATTGTCCTCATTCTATGAGATACATATATCCATCGTTAAAAATACAAGAGGATATGTGACACGTCTGATGAATCTTTAAGCTCATTGCTAATGACACAAAATGGTATTGTTGAGAAAACTTTAGTGCTTCAGCTTTACTGTTGGATCATTGAGACAAATGCACATTTGTAATGGAATGACATTGAGAGAATCATGTGGAATCTACGATAAAGTTATTGCAACAACTGATTCAATAAAAACAAGGATTTTGACAATGCACTCAAATCTGTCACTCTTGCCAAGAAGACGGGTGCAGAAGTAAAGGAAATGCTTGTGATCAGCAGTAATAGTACAACAAAGGCAAAAGGATATCCTGTGCGATACTAGGGTCTTTTTGAGTGAGAGTCAAAAGACGACACATTGTCTTCATCCCGTTATCGCTACAAAAAGCCTCTTCCTCTCTCGCTGTCCAAACAAGAAGTGGAATTTTACCCATACACACTCAAAGGTCACTCTTGCTATCTCGCTTTCCTTAGTCCATGCTGAAGAACAGCTAAGGCTGGATATAAACTTCATCTTCCCAACCCTTGCCAGTGAATTATTCTTTTCTGCACTTAAAATGGCGCTGAAAGGTATCCGTCGATTAGATTTATTTTAGATATATAAATACAACTTTACAAAAAAACTTACTGTGTAATTTGTACTTGACAGATTATGTACAGTTACTCATATTGCTGGCAACTAGCTGGACGGTGAGAAGTGAGGTCTACCCGTCTGAAATGGTCTCAGGCTTATACCCAGAAAATGTGTACAGCCCAATATTCTACGAGTCATTCATTCCCATCATCTTCGAGTACAACTACCCGAGTTGGAGTCAATTGGACGTCACATTACGAGATTGGAGAGGCATGTGTCAATCGGATGACTTCGCTCCGAGCTACACATGTCCAGTATTTTTCTACTTGGAACGGTTCATCGAGAGAATGCAGAAAGAGATTGCCCTTCAAACCACAAGAGGCTTTGCGCGTCAAGTGGCTGCAGATTTACACAACATTACCGATCCTTGTAACAGAATCCAGATTCATTTCCATAGTCTGCTGACGAAGAATGCCTCGGTGGAAAATTATTTGAGAATGCTTAAATCCTGTCCCCTCCAAGGTCACGAATCTCACCGGGCTATCAACGATTATTTGTACAATATCAAGGATATTTATCAGCAAATGGTCGGCAAGTTTGAAAAAGAGTTTTCCAGTAAAATGGGAACGGTGGGAGTGAATGACCGCTTTGGCCCAGCTTACTACGTCAATCAAATCACCTCTGCCCAAGGGCTCATGATGTTCAACTATTGGGTTGAGCATACCCGGTGGGAGACAGCTGCTCATACTTGTGCCCAACAAATGATCCCCACAACACTCATTAAACCGGCAAATCTAACTGCATCTTTGAAGAAGGTTGAGGTTGAGGCTACCAAACAGCGCTATGTCCTATCCATTCCAACGAATGAGACGGGAATTTACCTTATGTCATCTCTGGCGGATTGTACCTATACGGATGCCAGTACCTTCCTCGTTAGAATTTTGGTACCTGTGAAGAAGAAGTCAGCAAAGCCGAAATTGGTCAAGCTCCATTCAGTCCCATTCATACTGAATGACAACAACGGTGTTTTGTCTGTTTGTGAGATTTTCGATGCTGCTGGTCACTACATATATGATGAAATTTCTGGCTACCTCGTCGAATCACATTGCGGCTCAGAGGACCTGTGCCAGCTTGACGATCCCTCTAGAATGACTATACCAAACCTCTGTGCTTCAGCTTACTTTTCTGGTGCTATACAAAATATCAAGAGCTACTGTGATTTTCAATGCGAAAGAATTGTGGATGGGTTGTATCCCTTACTTCCAATATTCTCACGTGTAGCTTCGGATAAAATTGTTGTGACTGGGAATAACAACTTGGAGCTCGTTGTCAAATGTGAGGGTCAACGAGACCAGATTGTTAATCCGGATCAGCTGGGGTCTCTAGAGATCACTTTGCCGTGCCAGTGTACGCTCAACTTCCGCTCTACCGTCTTCCATCCTGAGCAACCTTGTGGCTCAAATTTGAGCATTAAAGTCATTTTACCGGTTCATTTCTTCAGTGATGACTTCATCAAAAGTGGTGGCAACTTTACCGGCAATTTTTCCGGGAATATGATGTCGGTCAAGTACTTCCAACCGCCCAAGGACCCCATTGACAGTATTATTCCTATCCAACGCGACGTGGAAACTGGAGGAGAAGAAGCCATAAAGACAGAGGCTAGTGAGTTTTCCAAACCTGAAGCTCGCGTATCATCATCTCCATCATCATCAGCGTCCATATCTTGGCTCTGGGCCCTATTTATCATACAAACAATCTGTGTCTTTGCATGTCTTTTTATAATCCTCCAGAAGCTGGACTTTGCCCCTTGGACAAGCCTCCGAAGTAATGGCCTTCGTTTTTTAAATCCGGTTACATCTGTTAATTCTGTTAGTACAGAGAATATTGTTGAGCGTGCAAACAAAAATACTCGGATTACTAGTAGCAATAGGAATGACGAACCTTTCCCGGTGTAGAAGTCTCAAGAAGCAAAAGTAGGAAAGAATGTGATCGCCAGTGCTAATTTTTGCAAGTTACCTTAGACATGGAAGGAGGATCTCGGGGGCCAAAGTACTGATGTGTATGTTGTACTGTTACAGCCATTACACTATTGTAATTTCATTATTGAAAACATGGACATAGAATTATAAATAAAGACATATGTTACTCATCTCCATGTTACAGTAATTTTTATTGTTTTTGTATATTTTGAGTATTTAATTTTCATAGATAGTTCGACTTTGAATTTGTTGGAGTGGATACCAAATACCCTTTGGCTCACTATTTAAACCAAAATTATGCCAGCTTTTTTTTTATAGTATATCATTAAATGGTAAAAAGTAAAATGTTCCCCCTAGTAAATTAAATGTTCTAAAGAGATCTTAGATAGCTTTCAACTTTCAGTAAGCATAAATTCTGCAGAATGCGGGGAGATTCGGTGGCTTACCAAAGGCAGCATCATTGATGAAACCGTTCACAGGCAAAATCGAGGATGAAGCGTGTAAATAGTGAGCCTTTGAGTGTGAACATTACTGGAGATCCACGGAAGAAATCAAGATTCAAGATGGCACTCCCGAACTGGTATAAGGAAGAAAACGTCGGAGAACAATGGAGTGGACCAGCCAGTAGAGCCGAAGTGCATCAAATACCTGAGGTTGTTCATAAAAGTCAACATTATGATAATTTGAATTAATTTGAATTTCATCTAGATTTTAGAGATCCTGTTTCAGAATATAGAAGAGTCGTCCATTTATAACCTTCGATTTGTTAGCAAGATTTGGAATTACGAAGCGTGCCAAATCATTCGTAAAACTGCAAATGTAGTAGTTCGTCAGGAGCCGGCATCACTTCACGATGAATTTGCTCAGTTACTCATAAAAAATAGGAATTTAAATCTACCATTGCCCTTCAAGAAAATAACAGTATGGATGGACGTATGGAATGGTGGTTTAATGGAGCAGATAGCATTAGAGGATCGAATCAATCTACATTTGAAATTCTTTGATACTGGCATGGATGCCAGACATAGTGAAATCCAACGTAATTTAAAGAAGACGCTGTCAAGACCGAACATAGGAAAGAAGCTCCTGTCTTTAGAATTCGGTTGCTTCAAAAATCCTACCATGCACCTGCGGCTTCAACAGTTCAAACAGAGAAAAAAGTATAACTTTCCTAGGCTAGAAACTTTGTCATTTAACGGCACTATTGGCTCGAATGCAACAATGGACTCTGTCATTGAACTCATAAATGCATCACCGAAAATCAAAAAAGTGTCCATCGGATCGGAAACTCAAAAAAATTACATTATTGAGCTATTTGAAAGAGCAGACATGAGCTGTCTGACTGAACTACAATTTGACTTATCCCATGGTATTCTTCCGAACCCGAGGGACTTTCCGAATTTACGAAAACTCACCACAACTCTTGCTTCGTATGAGACTGACATTGAAGATATTGAGAATTTTACTGTCCAGCGTCAAATAGTGGAGAAATTTTCCGACATTATTCATGAGCTTGATATACAATGGAATCCCAAAGAGGCAAACTTGAGTTCCACGGGGTTTCCTTTCTGCCCACAGCTCGAGAAGCTCACTGTTCATGACTGGGGAAGCAATATTGGAGCATTTAATTATCAGAAGCTACCGAACCTGAAAGAAATTTGTTTGTATCAAGACATCTTAAATACAGACAATGCCGGCATATCTTCTGTCCATCCAGGCGTAAGACATTTCAGATTCAACGGAGGAGTTTTATTCCCCAATGACATGATCGACAACCTCCAGTTTATTCGCTTTCTCCGCCACGTTTCCATACAGTTTCCTCTTCTGAATTCCTTACATTTAACATGGAATATGCGTCCAGAAAATCTTCTGATAATCTTACAACGGTTCCCGAGACTGGAGACATTGCAATTAAACTCTCATTATGGATTTCCTGAGAGCATCTT
>JAQIWI010003228.1:0-10560 GCA_034698825.1 Deuterosminthurus bicinctus
TCCGCGTGATAGGACTCGTTACTGGCTTCGGAGCAGCATCTTTTCAGACGCAGAGTTGTATCTTCCCAACTGAACGACGATGCCAGATATACGAGTTGAATATTACCCACTACTTGTCATAGAACTTGCTCTTGCTCCCACCACTGCAATCTTTAACAGTCTAGTATCCTCGGCCACGGACGATCAGTGTGAGGCAATCGCAGACTTGGTTCTTCTACAGCCATATTACGGGCAAGAGGAAATACTTGACATTGCATACGATCTGGCGGAGGACAGCAGAGCGGCTATCTTGGCAAACAGTGAGCTAATTCAAGCTATAATTCGTGTTTTTTGTCTTGAGGTTATGGCATGTGATGGCTATAACTTTTGATTATAATTTTGTGCTTGCTTTAGCTACTGCTACGAGCATCGAACAGTACTCATCCTTAATCAACAACGCCACCCATCATCAGCTATATAACGTTACCAAAGTGTGTGAACTTGTAAATTCAAACATCCCAACCAGCACCACCAACTTTTCCGCTAATATAAATACAGCAAAACGGCAGCTTATTGACCAGTCGCAAAAGGTTCGTGTTACTTTACTTACAGCTTTCATAATCCTTTTCACCAACAAACTCTTATTATTGCTCAATGAAAATATATAAAGTTCTAGAGCTTGAGCTCTACAACCGCTTAATTGAGAAATTCAGCGAGCCGCCGCCCAGTGGTCCAGAGGCCCACCTGCCCATTGAGCCATTGGCCCAAGGGGACACTGGCCCATTGGCCCAAGGGGACACTGGCCCATGCGCCAATGGAGCCATGGATCATTGCCTTATTGCCCCAACGTTACCCGTTGAGACGCTAAGCCAATGCTCTGTCGCTTCATATGAGCGGTGCGAATCGTGCCAGCAACGTGGAGGAGGACTCTTTGAGCAAACTATTCGCGACATTAGGCAGCAGCAGCAGAAGAGCAAAAGGAAAAGGAAATGATTGTTGGTAATATATTTAGCGTACGTTCAATGGGTGCCCCTATTTGTATTGACTTTGACATTTTTGTGGTGATTACAATTGTTATTTTTGTGTTAATGTGCATAACTTTATTAAGTTGCAAGTATGGACGTGTTTAGTGAATTCCCTGAGCCTCGAATGACCGGGGGTATAAGGTCAATTTATCGTTGTACTATTGACAATTGTCCATTTTTCTGTCGCAAGTTGAATTTGTACAATATACATGTAGATGAGGTGCATACATGTTACAGTTGTGATTTATACGTCAAGTCGTTGTTGGACCATGAGTGTGTAAATCAAAGTGGAGGCTCACGTCCCGTTATTGAAACTGTGAATTTTAAAGAGCATCAGCGTGCTCACCGGGGTATGGTGAGAAGTTATATTGCCTATCCAGCAGCGGGTATGACAGATGTCTCGGCGGTTATTACGGGGTATCAGGATGAACTTGGTGAATTATTGCGTAAACTACTAGACAATATGCCAGCTGTTAAGTTTACAATGAAGATTGAGTGTGTGATGGCGAGGACGGAATTCAACAGTGATGGGACGCATGAGGAGGTTACACATACGGCATATTTCTACCCAGACTACCCCAAGGAAATATTGACGGTGGACCAGATTGAAGTTGGTATTTTACAGTGCAAAGATGAAGTGTCTATAAAACTTGCAGAGTTTAATCAGCATGGTTCTGGGTTCCGAGTCAAACAAGTCAAGTCCGTAGTGGTAAAAGTGTTTGAACTCACGCAGTTTAGTCGGGTAAGAGGAAACGGTTTTTTACCTATGCCTAAACCGCGTCGTCAAGGTTGCGTAAATTTTAACGTTAGAAATGATTGTTTTAAGTACGCGGTAGTCGCTTCCTTATATTGGAAGCAGGCTAAAGGTACAGTAAAAAATAGAAATCAATTAAATAGGACAATTTATTGGCGTCATTATGTTGACACTTTTAATTGGTTTGGTATTGGCAAAGATGTGAAAATAAAAGATATTGATTTATTTGAAGAGAACAATGGAGTATGTGTAAATGTTTTCACGAATAAAGGAGCAAATATTCATGTCATACGTAAGAGTAACGAGCGTTTCCCGCAGACAGCAAATTTATTTCTTATTCGCGGTGAAGGTGATCAAGCGCATTACGCAGGCATTCATGATTTAAGCAAGTTTTTAAGACAGGGATCATGTAAAAAAAGTGGGTTTGCGATCAATGCCTGTGTACATACACAAGCGAGAAAAGGCTCGTTGTGCATAAAGCTAACTGCCACACATTAAAGGACAATAAATACACAGAGGTTATATTTCCAAGTAAGGATGAGAGATTCAAGTTTACTAGACCGGAAATGTCATTATTTGTGCCCTTCATTGCATATTACGATTTTGAAACGTACAGCGTGCCCGTAGACCCTTTAAACGATCCCAGTACTAAGGATACAAAGTACATAAGTGAGTATAAGGCAGCCAGTTTTTCACTTGTTATATTAGATAC
The DNA here is from genome assembly GCA_034698825.1 of Deuterosminthurus bicinctus. Classification (NCBI taxonomy): domain Eukaryota; kingdom Metazoa; phylum Arthropoda; class Collembola; order Symphypleona; family Bourletiellidae; genus Deuterosminthurus; species Deuterosminthurus bicinctus. Next base: position 2,471 of record JAQIWI010003228.1, read on the forward strand.
GAGTGGGAGTAAAATGAGGGTGCTGTCGGCCGAATATTACGACAATTCTGAAGATCTAATGGATGTATTTTTTGAAAGGCTATTTTATTGGGCTCAGCGTCTATGTAACAGAATGCGTAATACTAATATATATGCCGATATGACTGAAGAGGAGCAACAGGCGCATGATGATGCTACTCATTGTAGCTTGTGTAGCATTCAGTTTGTAGACCCGTATAACTATGATAAGAACAATAAGAAGTTAAAGGGTCGGTTCAAGGTGCGTCACCACCATCATTACGATGGTACGCCGTCTAATATAGGAGCAATATGCTCAAACTGCAACTTGAAAATCGTGTTTAAATATGAACTTATTTGTGTAGCCCATAACAGCACGATGTTCGATATTAAGTTAATTACACAAGCTGCTTGCAGCTCACGTGTGAATAGGGATAGTATAAAAGTGCTATCAAAGAGTAGCGAGAAGTTTATTCAGCTGGAAGTGGAAAGTCATGATAAAAAGTACCGCTATTTAAGTGACCATAATAAAGAGATTAGTTATTGGCGTGGTCCGCAGAAGGTCAAGCTGCGATTCATAGACAGTTGTCAGTTTCTCGCCAGTTCATTAGCTGCTTTGACTAAAGCTGTTAAGGATGAAGATAGTCCGCTATTTGCTTTAATTCCAGAAACATTCAGTAGAATGCTCCCTAATTATAAAAAACCGTGCACACAAGAGGACATTGATTTATTACTGCGCAAGCAGTTGTATCCTTATAGTTATCTTACCAGCCCGGATGTTTTAGAACCGGGGCATCCTGTCCCCGATAGAGAAAAGTTTTATAATGATCTAACTAACGAAGCTATAAGTGATGAAGACTGGGCGCATGTTATGTTGATATGTAACAGGTATCATATTACAGACTTTAGAACATACACTAGGTTATATACTATACTTGACTCTGTGTTGCTCGCAATTGTGTTTGAAAATTTTAGAAAAAAGTCGCGTAAAAACTTTAAGTTAGACCCGGTATATACACCCACGCTCTCTGCATATTCAATGAACGCATTTTTGTTTCATTCAGGAATTAGCCTCGACTATGTGAGAGACCCAATGATGCTAGAGATGATTCAACGCGGAATAAGGGGGGGAATGTGTTTCCCCAGCTTAAAGAAGGCCGTGTGTAACAACAGAAGGTGTGGTGAGAGTTATGACCCATGTCAACCGCAAACAAAACTGGTGTATTTTGATGTAAACGGCCTTTATAGTACAGCTTTAAAGTACCCGTATCCTGTGGGAGATTTTAGATGGATGCCGAGAGAAGAAATTGACGCAATTAACTGGGCTGACAATAATTTAGGTTTAAATAAAAAAGGTTATATTCTTGAGGTTGACATTATTTATCCGCACGAATTGCATGATATTACAACCACTTATCCGCTGCTTCCCAGTAAGAGAAAGGTGCAATTAAGTGAATTATCGGCACAACAACAAAATCGAGCTGGGCAACTTGGAGATATTGCAAAATGTTTTTTGGGACAGGATCGATTAGTGACAGATTGCTCGGATAAACATTACTATGTTATTCACTACTGCCTGTTGCGGTGGCTTCTGCAATTTGGTATACAATTAAAAAAAGTTCATCGTGTTATTGAGTTCACTGAGGAACCGTACGTGCGCTCGTACATTGAGCAATGTACACAGCTGAGACAAGCGTCAACATCAACAAGCGAATCCAACGCTATTAAATTGGTACGTGACATGTTATTTTTTGCACTAAATGTCATTTTAATGTCGTTTTTTCTTCTTTACGTAGATAATGAATGCTCTTTTTGGCAAGTTTTTGCAACGCGACATGGATTTTGTCGAGGTGAAATTTGCTGGCAATGTGGAAACCATTGGGAAACATATTTCTAATAATAGATTCCGAGATATAATTATTATCAACCCGCGTGTGTCCATTGTATTTCTGTCGCCCAAGAAAATAAAACGCAACAAAATTATGCAAAGCGGAATGAGCTGCCTTGATTACTCAAAGTTATTAATGTACAGCGGGTATTATAATATAATCCAGCCCGCTTTCAAAGGAAGAGGACATAGCGTCTATACAGACACAGGTACGTTGTCTTATATTGCACTCAAGGTGAATATACATGGTCGCATATTGTCTTTCAGATTCCCACATTATGTTTATCCGAGATGATGAAGATACTTTATACGATGACTTGTATGCCGTGTCCGAGTATTTAGACTTTAGCAAAATTCCACGCAATCATGAGATTTTTGTAAAGTATCCAGATTTAATTGGTCGTGGAGCAGGTGTAGCAGGAAACTGGAAAATTGAGTCTTTAGATATAAAAGCTGGTATATTTCTAAAGCCAAAAAATTATTCTCTCGAGTATTATGGAGGAGAGTATGAGAACAAGTGCAAAGGCATTCCGTTCCGCTCCATGGTAGATATTAATAATAAAACGTACAATGAGGTTTTTGACAAGAAAAAAATTGTGAGAGTTTCTGTAAAAAATATTCGCTCTATTGAACACAAATTATACAAAATAGAGACAAACAAAATCGCACTCCACGACTTTGACGTGGTGCGTAATTACCCTGGCTACGATTACTGGGGAAATGTCGATCCCGAATTCGTTTACTCCTTTCCTTATCATCACCACAGACTAGAGGGATGCTTGTGCAGCGGTAGTATAAATACTACTCTGTTTTACTGAGTAAGTTGTCAATCTTTTTAAAGCTTTGATCAACATCACATTGCTACTTGACCATTTCTCACTGCTATTACCCTACTATTTGTGAGATCTTACGGTAAGTAGCCAAGCTCCTTAGATTTGCGTGTCATATTTTAAGGTGTTTGTTTGCTTTCAGATGAGTTCCACAAGAACCATGCCGACCATCCGTCTACTGCGAGCCACGGACCCGGAGGCCCTTCGCATGGATGATGATTATCCGTTTGGACCGAATTTCTTTAAACACCCCGACGCATATAAGTTGATGGCTCATGTAGCCATCCGTATGCAGTATAACGAGCATGAAAACGTTCATCTTATCTACATTGGACGGGAGTGGGCGCCCGGCAAGAGAAGCATCATCTGCTTTAAACACACTGGGATCGACTTGATTATTCGCATCTTGCAGGAATTCGTCTCGTCCTACCAGAAACATCCCTTGGACCCACCCGCTTGTTACAAACCAATTGATTTCTTTCGTAATCGTGATGCTACGTACGTTGACTCTAACCAAAAGGCAGACCTGACTGTAGATAATATTAAATTTAAGTTTTGTCATCGCGAGGGCCCTAGCGCCTATTTTCTTTACATTCATAGCGAGGTGCGTGATGAAAAGAAATTGTCAAATTGGGACGGGCCCACTGTTATATTGAATATGCAGGGGATTATGTTTTTTCTCGAGTATCTTAAACATGTAGAGGATATTATTCTTAAGGAAGTGAGTGATAGGAAAGATGTTTGGGCCGAGTTTTTGAAAAATGATTATCCAGCAGTTCAGAAGAATGGCGAGCCCAAAACTACTCTTGCAGTTAAGTTAATGATGGCAAGATCGGGAGAAAAAGATGTTGTTGATTGTGCTACACAGATAGATTAGGAGAGAATTTGACTTATGTATAGAATGTAAAGTTTATCTTGTTCTGTAAATAAATAGGGATTATTGGTATGGGGAAATTTATGCTTATTATGAAAATGTAAAAAAAAGTTTAAAAAACGATCATTAAAAACCCTCCAAAAAACGAATTCGTTTTTGTTTTATTGCATTTATTTACTTGCATACACATCAAACGGAAGCAACAACGGACTCACGGGAGCATAAATTGACTTGTCTGCAATATACCATACGGTTATATATCATGAAAATTAAACAAATGCAAAGACATTACCATAAACGGACAGCGGGTTCAACGGCTCTCCATACAGAAATAAATCAATCTCGTCAGTGTTGGCTGTAAAATAAAAGTATTAGATGAGCGAATGCGGGTGATTCATTGCAAACTTACTCGGAATCTGCAGCACAGCATTGTTAATGCTTGCTTTTATTGATGCATCTTGAATGTCTTGTGCAATATCAGAAAGATATTTGCATAGCACGAAGCCACGGCAATCGAGTAAAGTTAATTCGTGAAATAAATGTTGACATGAAGAAGTGGGACATTGAAGTGAAGACAAGTCGCTTGAATGAATAAAACACGTTGGATGCAAATAGTTGGAGCAGGGAGCTTTAACAATGTTAAAAATGCTCAATATTTTATCGTTGGAAAATTTTAAAGATGTCGGAAATGATGATGGATTGTAGAAGTTAAGATAGAAACTCAAGTCTCCGAGAGGAGACAAACAATATGCACAAATATCCATGATGAAATGAATTATGCAACATATATGCGGGCGCTATTTATGCTGCTGACCCAGTCAACAAGAATATAATTGCGAGGTGACAGAAATGAAGGTTGTCTAACGTGGCTAGTACTAACAAACATTTATTTACGCAGCATTACCCGACATAATAGTTGTTTGTGACTACGAATAATTACTCTGGGAGTCATAGACTACGGCATTACTACAAGTACTACTCAATTAAAAGTTAATTCACTACAAGACATTGAATCATAGTTTAAACACTGTTCATGACCACCATCTCAGTTGCATTTTCCATGGCTACAAAGTTACCTTCGGCGATGTCATTGAGACGGTTTATAATCTCATCTAGATTGTTGTTTTCGTCGTTGAGAGGACGACGGGCTTCGTCAACTTCATCGTACGCAGCTCTTGGGCGAGGAGGCACCGTGTTGCTGCGGTGAAGAGCCCGAATAGGATATGGTGGGGGTGGTGATGGTGGTCTCACCTCTTCGTCGGCTCGAGTTGCCCCGATTAGTTGAGCTTCATCCTCACGTCGGTTTCCTTTGTAGTAGAACAGGAACGCCAAGAAAGCCAGCACGGCCACAATAACAACAGTTCCAGCTAAAATACATATATAAGAGTGCGCATATTAGAAACTTGTAATAAAAGGGCAACACACAGAGACGTGCACAAGAGGATAGAAAATACAAACTTACTTGTAACTCCAGTTACAATGACTGTGGTGTAGTCCACCGGGCCCTCCTCGAGAAACTTGGGGAAGGAGTTGCATCCTGAAAAGAGAAAAAAAAGATAGCAATTAACAATCTTGTAAAAGTTGGACACACAAGATTCAAACACAATATATAACACTTGTAATTAAAGCGCTTACTTGACATGTTGCTTGTATAATCGACCAGCTTTCCGGATATGTCCCAGAAATCCTGGACACACACCTGTCGGTCTTGTAATAAAACCCACATTTTCTTCTGTCGAATGCAAGTCAAACAATCGTAGACGTAAGTAAAAACACCGTGAGACATGATTAGTGCGTGTGTGATTTGTATGTGATAAAGAAAATGGAAAAGAGAAAGAGAGCTGTGTGCTTGGTGGCAGCGTGAAGTCAAATAAAGCAAAAGCCCCTTTTATTTAGAGTGCATACTTGTTAAATTTAGTTAAATAAGCAAATGTAGTGTGGCGTGATATAGGAGTTGGCATTTTACACAAATGTATCGGTCATTAACAGGAGAAGAAAAGACGCTCACACTGTAGTCGTACCCTTAAAAAAATCAAAATGAAGAATGTATTAATTACAATATGGATTAGTCTTGCGTCCTTTGCGTTCGCTGCGTTTCAATTCTTTCGTGCCAGCACTAACTATAGTTTCGTCAGCAGTTTGTCTGGCCTTTTTTACTGGAGCTCTACGTCGTTTTATTTTAATGCATACCTCTGGATGTTGCGGAGTATTATAAGTAGTAGGAGTAGAGTAATTGGATGCTGGTGATGCTGCTGGTGGTGATAATAGTTTAACATCGGCTTCTTCAGGCTCCATTTGAATTGACACACTGAATATATTAGGTGCTGGGGTGTTGTTGAACTCTGGATGTGGAGGAGCCCAGTTTCTCTCATGGTCAACCTCCCTCATAATAGGCTGTAATTCTTAAAGAGATAAACAACTATTGTATATAATGCTATTTACATTTTATCTATATAAGAGTGATATTACCTTCAGGTGTAACATCCAGTAGGTCGGCAAAATTATTCAAACGTCGAGCAAGCTGACTGCAGTAGTATCGATAGTAATAATTCTGGCGAGGATCAAGGCCTTCCAATGTAACAGGAGCTCCTCCGCTCGTCATTTTCTTATATACATATCCAATAATTAGCATCAAAACCAGGACGGCAAGGACGGAACCAATGTTGGACCAAACTGTTATATTAAATGGTATATTAAAACATGAGTGTGTGCATTTATATATAAGTAGTCATTTTAATTACTTAATGTTTCCAGAGAATATCCATTGATGACCGGTGGAGAAGTGGTTGGTCGCGGAGTTGTAGTAGTTGTAGTTGTTGTTGTTGATGGAAAACAAACATCTCCGACGTCATAGAAAAATGCAATCCGCCCTGATTCCTTTCTATAATTCGGCGTGCATATTGGATCCATCTTGTCGCGAATCACCCACTGGCAGTGACGAACGCATTCCATACAGGTGGTCAAAAGTTTGCAGTCTGTCATATAAAATACCGGTATAAGATGCTTATTTAATATTTAATATAAATGCCAAATATTAAATCTAGTAGGTGTCACATTACCGTGCATGTTGAAACCGGTGATATACTTGCAGTGTTGCTCTTCTTGTAATATATGGCACTAGAGTCACAAGGTTAATTGTCCTGTCAGCAGTACTGTAGCACGCTGCGAAAGAAACTGTCGACTGAGAAGAACAAAAAATGCTGCTGATGCTGCGGTTAAAGCGTCTTCTTAATATAAGAGTTCATGGGCAACTCTCTGAGTTTAGAGATAAAGAGTGAGTTGTATATGAAAGTGCAGATGGTGCTGGCTGAAAATGTTTTGAGTATGTGCCAAAAGTCCAAAATGCTCGCTTGCGGTTTATCAAGGTCGGAGCAATTAAATAAAAACATGTACGACAATGTATTTTATATGGGAGGTCAGGTTTAGAACGAAACAAGGGCGACCTAACTTTAACTACTCACAGCTACCAAGCTTAAAAGATCCGCGAATTTTTATTACATACCGACCCAAACTCTATAGGTTAAGCGAAGAAAGCTACATTGAGCTTAATACGCTCCCCTTTGTGTTTCTTTACATCTTGAGAACTCTGCAATTTTACCCATCGGGCAGATGTTTAAAGTTAAGGCTCCGCCATGTCATTAAAGTTGTTCCCCAAGAATTTGTAGTAGCTGACGGTGACTGCAGAAAAATGATCTTTTGTTGCAAGACTGGCTGAAACTGTTACAAAATTCTAGCGAACCAGTTGATGAAATATTCAAATCTACAGAAATTCAAATAGGCCCAGCCATAAGGAATTTCAATTCGCAGGGATGACAAGCCATACTTGATGTAATTTGCAAAATGTGCTGACACAAGGCAACCGTTGGAGCGGCTGGCATAAGAAAAGCTTAAGGATGTGCTGCCATAAGAAAAGCATTAGGTGCTGCAGTAAGAAAAGCATTAGACATGCTGCCTTAAGGAAACCATTGGAGAGGCTGGCATCAGAAAAGCATTATTAGGAGATGATGCCATAAGAGAAGCACATGCTGGCATTTGAAGAAGGCCAGGTAATATTAATTCACTCCTTTTAATAATTACTTCCCCTTAAATTCATTCCCACCACGACCACAGCAGAGGGGCAAAAACAACAATTTAACTCCTCTTGCATAATTAAGAAAAGTGATAGGGAATAATGTAGCTTTGCGCTTTGCACAGAATCCCACTTGTTCATTTCACAGGCTCTGTCAACTTGAAGACTTTTCCCTCTCAGTTTACCGTCCTCCTGATCGTCAGGAGCGAGCGTGAACATACTGCAGGATACAATGCGGCAGCCTGATGAACAGTTGACCTGCAGAACCTAAAAATGCGGCCACAGAGTTTTTAAGCAATTAAGTACAAAGTATTATTGGGAGCAAATTTAATGGCAGAGAGGAACGGACACCTGTATAATGGATTACGTTGAATATTCCACAACTCCAGCCGTGGAGGTACACACTCAGGAAGGGGGAATTGTGTGAGAAAA
>JAQIWI010003229.1:0-10560 GCA_034698825.1 Deuterosminthurus bicinctus
TGAGCACAATTGGCTTCATCACAAGGATTCGGAGGATTGTTTGAAGCTCGGGTGCCGAAAAGGGCGATGTGATTGACATCGCTCGTCAACTGTGAGACCATTCTAGTGTTCATTCCAAGTTTTGACGTGACATGGACGGCTTCTGTATCCCAGGTGCCGTAGTAAACTTTGTCCTTTTCGATAGCAACATCAAAAATTTGCCCGGCTACATTTGGCAGTTCTTGAATGCTTTGTCCACTCATGTCACAACTTCCTACTCCCCGGGAAAGGGCCCAATACAGTCGGTCCTCTTGCTCGTCCGCGTCGATTCCCCGCACATTCCTATTTAGTATAACTGTTGCGTTTGAGCCATCCAAGTTAGCGCGGACTACTTTTTGATCCCGAATGGACCAGAAGAGAAGCCTGAAGTCAATTGCCACAATCAAAATTCATCCCATGCTAGAAGTTTCACACGAAGGACTGTACCCTTTAGACCGATGGACTGCTAAATCCCAGACATTGGACAAGTCGCTACTGCTGACAATCGTTGAGCATTTCGTCACATCATTATTACACACTCTGATGGTTCTACTTGTTCGGTTGCCGTAGTACAAGTTTCCAGTGGTCGGTTCTATCGTCAATCCGAGAAGTAATGACGATGAATCTAAAGTTTTTGAGTCACAGACAATTTCAAATGCAGTTTCTTAAAAACAGTCTGAGTTGTAACATTGTTGTACCTGATAGAAGAATCTTGGACTCGCTGCCATCCAAATTAGATCTTATTATCCCAACATAACGTTTTAAAAAATAAATCTTTTCCGAGTTCCAGTCAAACGCCAGTCCAAAAATTTGGTTTACGGGTAATCCCAAGGAAACAGGTTTGGATTTCAGAGAACTGAACGGAATTACGAAAGCGCCTCTGTCTGTTCCAGCAACAATCCCTTCATAGTGTATCCATGAGTATGAGACCCTCAATTTTGACCTTGTTGCTTCTACTGATTTCATGTTCAGAAGAACCAAGACTTGAGAACTGGTTTCCAACGTGACAGATCCCTCCGACTGACCATCACAAGTCCTTGTAAGGAAATATTAAAATTACTAAAAAAATCATTCAAATTTATACAACGACTTCATGAAGTAGTTATGTAATGGAGCGCTGATTTAGATTTTAAAATACGAATGTACCTCTGGATCTCGCTGATATTCCCATCTCGTATGATTTTTAAGACAGAGAAAGAAATATTTTTACAAAGATTCTCCTGGTCCCATGCCGCGAAATCGGTGCTTAGTGTCCAGTTCAGTTCTTGAGTAACTCCATAATCAAACACCCAAAATATATTTCCAATTTCATGTCCCCTTCTTTCCCATTCCAAGGTTCCTTCCTTGTCTTTTACAAGTTTTGTACTTGAAGAAACTCCAGAACCATCCAAATCCAATCCTGTCCAGCTGAGAGTCGTCCTCTCACGTCCAGGTGGCACAACAATTGCCAGGCTTTTACCTTCAAACTGGTGAGAGGCGTTCTTGGAACCACTGAGTCTGGAATTTGTCATCAGTTTCATTAGAAAATTGACAAAAGTAATGCAACAAACATTGAGCCAAGATTACTGAATAGATTGAACATTGGAATTGGAAGGACTTTGTTCAGGAATGACCAAGATGGGGTCGGTCATGATAGGATCCAACTCCACACGAAAACGAGTTGTGTTCTGAAGCTTGAGGACCCAAAGGCAGGCGGTGCTCGAAGTTTTTATCGCAAGGTTTCCTCTGTCCGACTCAATTAATCTGTGGCACTCCTGAGCTGGATCTGAGAAGAATTTTAGTTCCTTTTAGATGGTCTACTGAATTCTCAGGCTTTTGCGGTTTGGGAATATTTATGATGCGTAAGTGCGACAAAAACATTCCAACTTGCAAATTGCTTACTGTATACTTGAAGGTGGACAGCTTCAAAAACCGGATTTCCAACGCCATTGGCAGCAACACAGACGTAAGTACCTTCATCACTCAATTGTGAGTTCTTTATTCGCAAAACCTTTCCATTGTTTTCAGCCACCATCCGTCCAGACGGCAGAGCACCATTTTCTTTTGTCCATTTGATCTCAGGTAACGGTCTGAAAATATTGTGCAAAAATAAATGCAATTAAAATTAAGGGATTTAACTATTAATTACAGTACAACGACTTTAGAATAATTTTAAAATTATTAAAGAATTAAATTTGTACAGTAAAACGAGCTTGACTTACGTCCCACGAACGACACACCACATCTCTACATCATCGCCTTTTACTGCAACAATAGTACGATTAATTTTGAAGTAGGCAACTGGCTCATGCCATTCTACTTCGGCCACCAATTTATTAAGCGAAGTTGCTTGCACATGTAATTGCTCTTGCAAAATGGTCAATAAAGTGGCTTGCATATCTGCGTTAGCTTCTAAGTTGTTCAACAAATTCGTTTGCGTGGCTGCTGTGCTCTCCAAATTGTAGAGGGAATTCTTCTGCATTTTTGATTCTTCCTTCAACGCACTTAAGGAAGTGGCTTGCACTTCTATATTTCCATTCAAATTGTTGACTGAATTGTTCAACGAAGTTGCCTGCACATTTGCTTGGGCTTGCGAGTTGGTTAACAAAGTTGCTTGTAGATCTGCTTTGGTTTCTAATTTGTTCAACATATTTGAATGCCGTGCTGCTGAGTTCTGTAAGCTGTTGAGCAAATTCTTCTGGATGTTTGATCCGGCCTCCAAGTTACTTAACAAAGAGGCTTGCAATTCTTGATTTGAATTCAATTTGGCGAGCAACGCTGCTTGCAAATTTGATCTGGCTTGCAGGTTATTTAAGATTGAGGTTTGCGTATCAGCTTTGGTATTAAAATTGTTTAATTTATTTGCATGCATTGATACTGTAGTCACTAAGTAATTGAGCGAATTATTCTGGAGTTTGAATTCGGCCTCTAAGTTAATTAACGATGTGGCTTGTATGTTGATATTTGCACTCAAGTTAATGAGCAAGGCTGCTTGTGTTTCCATTTTGGCGTTAACGTTGTTCAATGACGTAGCTTGCTTTTGGTCTTCCGCCATCAAATTGTTCACCAGATTTGCTAGCACACTAAACTTTTCTTCAAAAATGTTCAACAAATTCGCTTCCATTGCTGCTGTGGTCACTTGTAAGTTGTTGAGCAAATTGCTGTGAATTTTTGATTCGGTCTCCGAGGTGGTTAAGGAATTTGCTTGAACATCGACTTTGGTCTCTAAGTTTTTAACTTGCATCTCCATGTTGGCCTCAAAATTGCTCAATGCAATAGCTTGCGATTCTATTCTCACTTGAAGACTTTCAACTGCTGTGGTTAAACTCTGCAGTGCTTGAAACACGGTGTAGCTATCCCTCCCATGTGCTGACTGCCCTTCTACATTTTCCAGCAAAAAGTTGCTAAGAATCACCAACAACACACTGAAGGACACAATTGCAATAGTCATTTTTGCAGATATTTGCAACTCCTTTGTGAGCTGCAATTCTAAATTATGTGACAACAATCACTTGTTTGCTCTTTGGGAACTCAACTCTATTGCTCTGAAGTAGAAAAGTCATTAGATTCATTTCATGAGCGTGATGCAAAGGCTTAGATATAGCACAAGTCTGCAAATGTGTGAGAGACCGCTCACCCCCTCTACTCAGGTCCCCTTAACTATCCCTAGAGTAAGGGCTGCCTCGTGCAGAAATATATCCCGGTGCATTAGGCTTGACTCGTCAGTGGATTACACGCGGGCTAGCGAGAAGGAACTCCCAATAAATCTCTTGTACAAACACACACGGACGTCCTGACCTTGTAGACTGATTGACATACACCGGCTGGCATCCAATCCTTTGGCTATTACACTACATTATTTCCCTTCAAATGCATGTAATTGAACTCTATAAAGCATCAAACTATAGCAACATACAAGTTCTTGGGAACTTTGGACGTCTGAGCGTGCTCGAAGTTGTTTGTGATAAGAAAGAGCTTAATATGGCACACATGCATGATATTTGTGTGCGACAGTCAGTCTTGACAGAGGTCTTAGGCTCACTCAGTGTACTAATTTTTAATAAATAGCCATGCAAATTAATGTGCCAATTTATCTAGAGTTCTGACTGTCTTACTGGCTCAGCTTATCTTAAGGTCGCACGTGTAAAGGTCTGTGGGTTAAAATGATGATGCGACCCAGATGAACAACTTGAGGATTTACATGCGCTGGTACCGTCTATTTATTCAGTCGCATCCATAGGACGGGTGTACGCTTGTTTATTTTGGCTTGAGACAATTGTAAACTGTAAATTATTGATGATTTTTATCCTTTATTTTTTAGTTTTTTTTTCTTGAGATTATGCATTCAGAATAAGAACAAAATTACTAGTGTAATTAACTTAGATTTCATCAAAATTATCCACAAACTGCACATCTTGGCAGCCCAAGATCCTGTCCCAAATTAAAAAACCTGCACACAGTCAAACATATTTTTAGTGAATCCACCCGCTCGTCTGATTCCCTTTGAGGAATAAACGCGAAAGCACATCTACCTCCACCCGCTCCAGTCAACTTTCCATGTAACCATTTTGCTTAAGCGAGCTCAATGATCTTGTCCAGACTAGGATGAGAGACACCAAAGGTCTGCTAATGTTGATCATCCTCCAGGAATCGGATTGATTGGACTGTTTCAAGAATTTTCTCTACTGCCATTTCAACCAATTCTCCAGTGGCTTCCATGCAGTCCAGCCATACTTCTTGTTCCGTTTCAGTAAGCCCTCTTGTCTGCGGTCTGAGGTGTAAATAAATAAAATTAATTATAAATGAAACTAATACCAATGTAAATAAATAAAAACGGCTGACAGAGATCGCCGGTTTAATTTGCATCCCAGCACACTCCATACGAAGATAATATTCCCAGCACCCGAATCCAATCAAAACTTTTGATTAATTTTTGAAAATGAAATTAAATGAAAACAAATTCAATTTAATCATTACAGAAATATAAATTTAAGTCCCGAATTTATTGTAATTTAAAAATTAATTTTATTCCCCAATTAAATTAATTTTAAAATGACGAATTAATAATTAAAAAATCAATTTATTTCCCCATTCTTTTATGATTTTCCCCCAAAATTTTCTCAATTTCTCCCCACAATTCTTCCAGCTATATTTCTCCAACTGGTCAAACTGAAACGGTGTGACGGACTTGGTGATGGTGATGGCATGAATTCTTTACTCATTATTGTGAATAGAACGGACGGCTTTATGGACAGCCCGATGTCTCTGCATTGCAATGGCAATCCCGCAAGTTTTTCTTACGCAGTCAAAATCTCAAGCTTGGCTCTTCCACCGTAGCCAACTTGAGCTTTGATATCGTGCAAACAAAAGCAACAGATAAGGAGAGTGAACTGGTTGATTATTACTCTCCTTCTATCTCTCTCACACATACACACTCTGCAAACATCGGAGAGGCTGGCATCAGAAAAGCATTTGGGGATGCCGCCATAAGAAAAGCATTTGGGGATGCTGCCAAAAGAAAATTACATGCTGGCATTTGAACAAGGCTAGATAATATTAATTAACTCCTCATAATTACTTCCTTTTAAATTCATTCCCACCACAACCACAGCAGAGGCGCAAAAACAACAACTTAACTCGTCTTACATAACTAAGAAAAGCAGCTGCATATGCAGGGTGGGCCAATTTAAAGTATACACTTTCAATCGTGAATAACTCCCGACATTCTAAGGTTATGGCACTTTTGGATACCGATTCTGAAACTAGAATCTTGGGGTAATTTTTTGATCCAACCCCCATCAAAATCGGTCAACAATTGGCAACCTGGTATGTGTGTTGTACAACATGACTGGTCAGTGGATTCCTATGGATTGCAGTTTTCGATGAATGAATAATGCAGCTTTGCACTTTGCAACCCACTTGTTCATTTCACAGGCTCTGTCAACTTGAAGACTTTTCGCTGTCAGTTTACCGTCCTCCTTAAAGTCAGGAGCGAGCGTGAGCATACTGCAGGATACAATGTGTCAGCCTGATGAACAGTTGACCTGGAGAACCTAAAAATGCTGCCACAGTAGAGTTTTTAAGGAATAAAGTACAAAGTATTATTGGGAGCAAATTTAATGGCAGCGAGGAACGGACACCTGCATGATGGATTATGTTGAAAATTCCAGAACTCCAACCCTGGCAGAGGCACACTCAGGAAGGGGAATTGTGTGAGAAAAAGCAAGAGTTCAAACTTCATGCACCACTCCAGCCTTGCCAAGCTTAGCTTCTTTTTTGCAAAAAATGTAATTGTAATTAATTACCTTTTCCTCTCGGTCTTACCCCACCGTCTTCCTACTTCCCCAAACAGTTGAACAAAGTTCCAACTGAAATTTCCTGCAGCATGAACATGAGTTACCCAATCCCACACCAAACGAGCACAAACACAAGTCAGAACCCGACAGTTTCATTTTAACTCTCATGTTGTTAACGTCGCAGCGTTTCCGTCAGGTTCCCAAGCGGAAAGATGGTCCGTTTGGGATGATGCTGAGCTGGACATCACAATAGTTCAGCTGGGGATAGTTTGTTTTCCATTGATCAGTTTCCAAAGAAATCGAGAACATTGGATTCATTTAAAAATCCAGATACTGTGGCAACTATTACATACCAACTCCAAAATAATGATGGAGGTAAGCGTACTTGTCTACTGATTGAAATTTTTCAGGCAGGGTGTATATCCAATTGAACTTTTTCGTTATGTGAATTCACATTTTAATTGAGTGTCTTCTCCTTCAGGACTTGGACCAATGAGTCGTGATTTAGAGCCCAAGACTCTGGCAGGCAACTCAGGGAGCAGCAAATGGCCGTCGTAGGCTTTGTCAAGTCCAAGAGTCATGCATTAAAAAGGTTGAGAAGTTTGATATTTTATGGTCTCATAGAATCGCATGATTAGTTGAACATTATGATTACGGCTGTTTATTATATCAGAGAGCACAAGATCCCATGATCTTTAGATTTCACTCGATAAATCTTTCAAAATGGATTTTTTAAATAGAATCAATAAATTTCATTGTGATTTTCAGATATGTTCCCAGTCTTGTTGGATGCCGCTTTTGGTGTACTTTCCTTAGAAGTTCTCATCATTTTTTCGAAACCTTAAGGAGCTCCTGGCTTAAAGTCAGAAGGGTTTTCCTCTTGATATCGCGATTCTCATCCAACGGCTACTAAGAAGACTCCGTAAAGGTGGCCTGATGCAGAATCTGGATGAGATAACCAACTCTACAGCTTACTTTGGAAATAATATAAAAAAGACCTTTTGCAGCGTTATCAAAGTAGGCCAATCAAGGCTAAAAGGTACAAATGTGAAGGGAACTTGGACCTTATATAACAGAAATGAATATAAAAAATATGAACGCCCTTCACCACGTGTGCGTGAGATGGGTCTACGTACAAGATAAGACTGCGCGCGCGGAAACCCTTGTTCGAGCCCCAATGGCGAGCGCTCACATCGCGCTTCTATATATTTGTGAGTTGCAAAACATTGTCCACCCTCAATATTATTTTCTACTAATTTAATCATTTTTTCATCTCGTATGAAATTTATTTCCGCTTTGGCGTAAAACAAGAAAGCTTTGTAACTAAAAGACCTCACAGTAAGATAGGATAGAATAGATAAGAAGGCTTTTTCATGATAATTTCCAAATGCACAGGCCAGTAAAATAACATCCAGGGTATTCAAACACAACATAAAGTTCTAAAATCTTTAATTTCGAGTCTTCTTAGTGTTTCTTGGTCAGAAATTACTTCGTGAGTTAATTCGTTTGTAAAAAAAAGAGCGGTCAGGTATGGGAACTCGAATAAATATGCATGTCGGATCTTTTATGTTAATCGATTGTCAATGCAAAGCAATCGCTGGGATGTCGAAGCGATTTCTACAAGCAAGCAGTGCACAGCCTGAGTTGCTTCCATTTATCATCCATTACAACATTTTACATTGTCAGCATGATTGTTTGAGCCTTTTTCAACAACAACGGTCTTCACTGTGTCATTCCTGGAGCAGCTTTGTTGGCTCAATCAAACTCCGTCAGTTCAACGGCACGAATTCCTTGTTTGTTTCTCTAGCAAAGCTTTGCCAAGGGAAGTTTGTTTAAAGCCTGGGGTTTCACAATACATTTTTTTTATTCAACTGTACAAATGCTGCTTTTGCCAGAGGCTTTGGTAAAAACATACAACCCGCACATACGTCTGAAGCAGTAGAGTCGTTCATTCATATTTAATTGCAAACGGAGAAAGGTGATGAGAACAATAGCGAGAGCTATAAACTCGTTCATCCAACTCCAACTCAGCTATAAAGCAAGACCATAAAGTTGCCTTGGGCTTAACTTCTCACCAACTGTTGACACTGGAAGCAAGCGTAGACTTCTCCCCTGCTACTCTTCATGTAGTAGGGGAGAATACTGAGGCTGTGTGGACCATCTAGACAAAAACTGATTGTGGACGAAGGCAGGATGCAACGGACTGCAGCGTCAGGTCAAAGAATTTAGTGACTAAAAGTTTTGGGTAATATTTATTGCTATTCTCCGAAAATGGAAAAGAATCATTCTGATTTTAACTATGCTCTTCGGTGCATTGATAGGAATGGCAATTACTGTACGAGGGTTCGGGGTACACGTCAACCAATGGAGAACCTGCAGATTTTCAAGCTGGAGTTCGTCTGTTGATAATAATTTTTCCTAGCGCTCTTTGATAATTCTCATCATAATGAATATGGACTTGTTAGGTACAATTTTTGATATTGCATCATCGTGCTAGTAATACGCTTAACTTGAATGTAAAACTGATGACGTTTATACTTGAATTTTTGGTCGTAGGTTGTTAAATGGGTTTCTTGATTGCCTCAAATGTGCGAAAGTTTATCGTGTGGAGGCAAACCACACTGAAACTGAACATTGGACGCGGACGTGGAGCCGTACCCAAAGAAGCCGGCACTGTACCCTTTAAGTTATTAACTACTTGACATGACAAAGTCGGAGAGTTCCTGCGTCAATTTATCCCAATCGTTTCAACGAGATACTGTTGAAGGGTTTGGAATTGAACGTCGAGCTCAACTGACTTTTCGATGATGTAAAGATATTCGTTAGCTGGGGACCAATATCAAATTGTATCAACTGATAAATTATAATACTCTGGTTAAGTTTTATCGTAGAATAATAATGAGCCACAATAATATAAAAAAACTGTGAATATTGTGACAACAACAAGATTTTCGTCAGTGAAGGACGATTCTTTAACTGACTTTGTCAAAAAATAGTAAATTCTTATAGAACAATTTAGGAAGAAAATATTTCTAAGCGTTCCAAATAACTTCAATTTCATGGTAGAGGGCTTTTAACTTCATCAAGTTTGGTGATGTCACCGCAAGGATTAAATGCTTTAAACAGATGGTGACAATAGATCCTTAAGTATAATGAAAACCAGAAAATTTTTGAAATTTTCACACCAAATTTACCAATTTTTGCATATTCTGCTGAAAACTTCACAAGTTGAGAAAATATTTATTAAATTTATGTAGACAAGAATCTCATTGACGTCGTGAATTTTTTTTTGAAATCAGCACTTAAAAGGAATCGCATTCGTTGCCTGCGCTCGAACGAACCGGTTCTTCTGGTCTCCCATTTAATTATCTTATAAGTGCGGTGAGCGTCTTGCCGAAGTACATTATTATTAACAAGAAGTTCCAAAGCAATGGCAAAGTCCGACCACTTGAGCAGTACAGCTAATACTACATGGCATGGCATGTGTTTGTCCTGAATTTGAAAACCAGGGACAAAATAAAGCTCTCTGGCAGTTGTTGTTGCAGTAATGTATCATAAAACTGGAAGGTGGAATGCACGGTTAGTTAAGTTTTCGATTTGCACGTAACAAAATTGTAATTTTATCTAGTAGTTGCTGAAACCGTTTGGGAAGTGCCTGTGCACCAAAGGAAGCCCCCTGGATCCGCCACTGGCTCCTGCCATTCTTCTTTGTTCACAAAATTTTGCGTGTAATTGTATTCCATAGCATCAAGCTAGAGCTACATGCAGTTCTTAATGTTAACCTTACGGGAAGAGTACGGCATAAGATATATAGCTCGGGCCAAGGTTTGCCATTTGCCACACGAGGACTGACTGTACAATTATATGGGTTTTCTATGCACTCCAGCTGCCGTCATAATCTCAAGCGTTATTAATCAATTTGGAATGAGTGCGTGTGGGACAGTTGGGCTAAAGGCCAAATGTAGTTGGCTCACTCAATTTGCTAATCTTTACCTAAGTACTGCACGGCAATTTCCGCAGAGTTGTGGCTGCCTTTGCCTCAGCTTCCTTTAAGTTGACTCGTGTAAAGATGTTTGGGTAAAAATGATAATATGATCGAGATGCACAAGTTGGCACTGGCTATGTCCGTTTATTCAGTCGCATCCGTAGGACGTGGGGTCGCTAGTTGATTTTGATTTGAAAAAATTGTAAACTTTAAATTTGTAAAATTTAAATAAATAAAAATAAATAAAAATAAAATCAATAAAAATAAAATAAATAAAAATAA
>JAQIWI010003230.1:0-10557 GCA_034698825.1 Deuterosminthurus bicinctus
TTAATTTCTCAGCCAATTGTTGACCGATTTTGATGGGGATTTGGTCAAAAAATTACCCCAAGATTCTAGTTTCAGAACCTGTATTCAAAAGTGCCATAACCTTAGAATGTCGGGAGTTATCCAAGATTGCAAGTGTATACTTTAAATTGGCCCACCCGGTACTTACTCTTCTCATTCTTGCCCGTGATGTAGCCGAATAAAGCGAAGAACATCTCAGATTTGATATCATCCAATGAGGTGCCTGATACAACTTTCTCTGTTGTTGCCCATTTCTTTGCAGAATAAATCCTTTCTTCGATTCCCTTCATTGATTGAAATTCATACGGATAATTTACGGCAATATGAATTTCCAACTGCCGATACATGAAACTTACATTTTCATACGTCTTGTTCACTTTGTAAGGGGAGGTCTCAGAACCAACAACAGCGGACTTGATAAACTGCATTTTGACTTGTTTTGCACAACTTCGTACTTGTAAAAACGACTGCTAAGCTTGCTAAACAAATGAAGACTTGCACAGTTAAGTGCTAAAGGAAAAAAATTGCCAGAGAGTTAAATGACAGTGAGTTGCACTTATACTCACGACTTCAAAATGCACAATAAAACTGCTCAGTTGGTGGGATGCCGCCGGTATGAAGTGAAAACTTCAAAATACAGAAAAGTACTGGAGTGTCAAGGGTGTATCAAATGTTTATATGCTGGCTACGTGTAAATACAGAACCTCACACTTATGTTTCCAGCACTGATTATCAAGCTGGTGCCATGTTGCATAAGCTGCCATAAACGTCCAGTTATATAACTTCTGTTTATTTTGTGTCGACATCATACCGGCTAAACGTGGGCTATGAGGTCCATTCATCCATTGCATAAAAAATTAAGCCTAGCCTTGAATTCTGCTTGTCTGACTCATAGTTTGCTGAGTTACGTTACCACGGGTGACAAAATAATCATATGGAGACGGTTAATTTATTTAGCACCCTCTCCATGCCATGTTCAAATATCGCCGTAGGAACTACATCCACTAGAAGCTATCAATTTGCATGAGCCATGTAACATCCCGAAAGTTCGACACGTTGAAGGTAAAATAGAGCATAGCATGATTTCATGCAAAGTCATGAATAATTGGAAGATGAAAGAATGATTAAATCCAGGAACTTAGTTGGCTTAACTTGATTTAAGTGCTTTTACTGCTCAGTCATCTTAGTAAATAAAGAGCATCAATACAAACGCTTAACAGGCAAACTTTAAAGAGAAAAAATGAATCTCAAGACTAAATAGCTTCAGACACTAATCCAAACTTCATTCCGACGGTTCCAGAATTTCGCAGGAGAGTCATAACCACTGTAGTACACAAGTGGCTCCCCGGTGGCGGGTTGTACTGGAACGGTAATATTTTCACGGTGGAGAAAGGCCTTCAATTCTAAAAGTTGGTCCTCGTAATCAGATTCATCGGCGTATCCTCCGAAAGTTCTGGAATTCACATTCAAACATTTTGATTAAGCTGTAGTATTCATATTACGATACCTAAATGAAAGGGTTAAACTCGCAGTCACACCTGAAAAAAGTGTAGAAAGTCATAATTCATGGACTTACATAGAGTAAACGTGGAGTTTTCGCTCAACAATCTTCACTTCAGGTTTTGAAGGCACCGGCGTGTTGCTTTGGAATTCTTGTGGGACGAAGAAGCCCATCTGGTAGCTTGTTTTTCCATCCTCAGACTTCTCAACCTTTGTAGCCACAGGGACGGTCATGGGAATTTTTATATCTGTAGCAACATACATGATTGACAATTATAGTATGAATTCAATCCAATAGAAACATGCTAATAAAATTACTGGACTTACTTCCTTTATTTTCGCCGGTGATGTATCCAAAGAGAGACATGAACATCTCTCGGCGAATGGTGTTCATGGCCTTCTCCGCCATAACTTTCTCTGTTGTAGCCCATTTCTTGGCAGGATAGGTCCTCTCTTCTACTCCCTATAAATAATTTTATTTCATTAGTAATGGCATTCAAATTCATAGCAATAATAATTCACAGAAAATAAATAGTACAATTAGGCGGTTGGCTTACATTCGGGAAGGTTCTCACGACTTCATATGGAGCAGCCTCTATTGTCCTAAATGGAGATGCCAAAAGGTCCAAAATCCAAGCCTGAGCGGTTCCTAGGCTGAGGATGGAAAAAAGAGCCACTAAAATGATTTGCTTCATGTTGAAATCCAGGGGCAACGTCAAGTAACTATCTCTGGAGAGAATGACGACCAGAACTACCAGCTCCGTGTGAAATCCAAACTGTTTTATAGTATCCAGCCTGAGCGATTCTCATGATGGTCATCATTCTTAATCACTGACTGAAGTTTCCTCCACGAGGATGAGACGGTTGCATAACAGGCTCCAATCAACAGTATGTGGTTACCCTGCTGCAAAGGACATAAGGTCAAATCGTTACACAACTGAAGCGTCAATATTTATCTCCTTGACCCATGCAGTCATTGAGTATAACAAATGTTCTTTGTTTGCTTGATAAAATTTGCAACTATGGGAGTAATTCAACTAGCAACTGAATATATGCTCCTATAAGCCTATCATGTTATCATCTCCTCCGTTCTAACTCTGCGAGATACTATTCTGTGAAGTTATGCTTCCAGACTGCAATAAGCACTGGGTGTCAGTCCGTTCATGTTTCCGTAAAATCTTGCCTTTAATTATAACAGTTAAATTAGTCTTGATACCAACATTCAGTACCCTCGATATCACTTAGAAATGAAAGAACAGTGTCAAGAATATTTTACAATCATAGTTGATGCTTTTGGCATTAAAAATCATATTCTTCGTCGTAGAAGCTTCAAATCCACAGTTGGAGTTAATTTTGGGAATCGACAGCCTGGTCCAAATGATTCACTCATAATTCCAAACTATTGCCGAACTTTGGTCTGACAACATCATTTTGTATGTGCTTGGACTTCATTCTAACAAAGTACTCTCCTGTCGTCCTGGAATCAAATCAAAGACATCAGTAAGGTGACCAATTGTTATATAGGATTATAATCATAATATTTTCCACGTACCCCTCAGGACAGTATTCACCTAGAACCAGCTTTTTATTGCAACAGCGTTTAGACTTGAGAATGTAAGTCAAGGCATCACAGACGCATGTCATTTTCCTTTCTCTAGGGGAGTTCGGTGGTCCTTGTAAAATCGTCTGAGCAAAAAACTGATGAGATCTGCTGCGACTGCAATTGCCTGCAATGAAATCAGATTTATCGTTATTGGCCAATGCTTAATCATCATAATAAAAAGGCACAACTAACCTCCTTTATCAAGACCGCATCCAGGCTGTCCAGTTCCTCCATTAATATAAAAGTCAACGTGCCCTGCGTTCGAATGGCGACCAAGTCGACGAGCGTTGGTGTGGTATGAGTCAACGAATACAGCGTCCGTGTTACGAATTCGTTCCAAAACCAACTGACTGCCTAGGAGAGATCCGGCAGGGTCAAGAGCTAAGAGAGGGAGAGGGGGGAGAGATATGATTAAATTATTATGGAAACCTTGCATGCAAGTTGAAGAATTTGCGAATTCTAGATGAAATCATTATATTAATATTTAAATTACCTGTAATTCGTCCTACTTTCTTTCCAGTCCTCTTGTAAACGGTCATACCTGCCCGACCAGAGACATGAGCACCCAAAGAATGACCCACCAAGTGAACATCTTTCAAATCCAAGCCTGTTGCATCTCTCAGCCAAATTATAAAGTCTCCCACACGCTTTCCAGTTGCTTCGAGGTTTTCTACAACGGTAGAGTAAAATGTTGGACAGAAAATGCCAGCTCCAGGATTTGCTAATCTGCCCCAGTCGACGACCATCACATTGTAGGTGTCGCTACTGTCCACTCCCAAGTATGCTATGATTATGAAAATCACAAGTATATTAATATATTAGCAAGTTTGCATTCGTGCATCAATGGCAATGAAAACCGACCTTTGTGTAAAAATCATGCACGAACAGTACCGAATAAAAATGGGTTTTTTTAACTTTAGATTGACCTACCATTCTTAACATCAACTGGGAAGTCGCTGGCGTAATTCGAGTAAAATCCGTGGACAAGGATCTTGATTGGCTTAGAGCCATTGAAACTTGATGCAACTAGACTGTCCTGATCGAAGGCGACGATCTCGAGGCCCAAAGTTGGATCGCTACAAATGGCGAGTCATGGCAGATAATGAGTCAAGAAATTCAACTCATTATATTCATTATTTTGCTACTTATTTAGATGTGTGCCAAAATTACCCTTACCTTGCATACGGATAGAGAAAAAATTGGATATTCTGAGGACTGCCACTGAGAAATCCAAAGACAGCTGCTGGCATATTAAAGACGTCTAAAGAATTTTCGATCTCATGTGGAGCACAGAATCCATTTAGGTTATCAAGAGCATTCACCTGAATGTCACTAACAATAGCCAGCGTTACCAAGACACACAAATTTAATCTCATTGAGAAAGACATGTTGACTGATGAAATGCCAGGGTGGAAAAGAGAAGGAGTCTTGACCGCATAGCACTTTTGTTTCTAGAGTTAGGGAACGATCAGCATGCCATGTTCATAGAGGTTGCTTAGCGGATTTCTAAATTCTTAGCAAATTCAAGGCATGTCCATAGAGAAGTAAAAATTCTCCCCTCTTATTCTCCACTGCGCACTGCAGTTGTAGAGATTTTCCTTCAACGCAATGTTAGTAACAGTTCCATTTATGATTTGCAGACTAATTTGCATAGCATTCGCAGTATCGCAGTAATGCACTACTTTTTGTGATAGTTTTATGCCACCGTCTAGCATGTAATAGACATACTTACATCTGTATTTCAGCTTCAATGTCACTACCACTATATATGTTTCATTATAGATATAAGATACAAAGTATCCGTTACATCTAACGTGAAGGTAATACTGCGCACAACTGCATACACCGACATTTAAAAATGCAGAGCAGTAACATATGTAAATTTAATCAAGTCCTATAGCAACACGAAAAGGAGGCCATAAACAAAGCCAAAACAATGATGCATCACCAGCGTCTTCGAACTCACGATATTCGTGCGCTAAGGTCAAATTCAACATGGAAATAATGAATAATTCTTGCTTTATAGAATTATATATATTGACATCAGTGTGACAATTACTTATGCGCTCCAAGAGTAGATAGATTACTACTGGTCTTTATTCCCCTGGATGAATCGAAGCGTAATGATTATGAGACTTCGGATAATTGAAGATTGGCTCCTTGTTGTGGCTGCTGATGATGTGTAAGAAAACGAGCACGGTCAGTTGTTTGCCCGGAACATCGTACAGAATGAAAGTAGGGTAAAGGACTTTCCATATGATTATGAATGCCTATCTAAATAGTTGCAGTGTGAATTTAAGTGGCCCTTTTTGAGCCACAACTAACAATGCAACTATTTTAGGTGTAACACCGGGATCTCAATGAATCCTGCTGGAATCTATAGTACATACCTAGTATGTATACCGTGTAAGGCCGTTCGGCTGTGCGGTCCTCGGGAGACGTACAAAAAAATTTTAAAAACAAAATTTTTTGAAATTCAAAATGGCCATTTTCTTATGGGATTTAACATGGGATTTTGAACTTGCCACAGGGGGGACCCTTTGCAGTTTTTCATTTTCGAAGTCATGTTAAAGAAAACTTGCAAAGGGTCCCCCCTGTGGTAAGTTCAAAATCCCATGTTAAATCCCATAAGAAAATGGCCATTTTGGATTTCGAAATTTTTTGATTTTTCGATAATTTTTATGAGCCGCACAGCCGAATGGCTTTACAGGTAATCTGTACTAGGTACGCACTATACATTCCACCAGCATTTATTGAGATCCCGGTGTTACACCTAAAAGAGTTGCATTGTAAGTAAGAATTACATATAGAAATTTATCACGTTAATCGTAGGAAATATCACAATAGAAAAATAATTACAGCGCCTCTATACCTAATATAAGAGCCGCTAGACATTTGTCCAATACTTGAAAAATGCAATATCATTTATGTAATACATATGAATGTCATTGGCATGTAACTTCTTCCATTTTATCAAAGATGGGGGATCCAACGGCAATCTTGAGTTCATCTACGATTATGAATGTCTTTACCGAAACAATAGCCTCCAGTTCAACCTGCAATTAAAACAAGCCGTCAAGCACGCTATCAAGCCAATGAACATTTTAACCTTGGAGGTACTCACTTCATGCACAGGCCCGAGAAAGACAATTCGAGTGCAATAGCTATCCCCCTCTTGAGGTAAATCCTCCTGAACTTGCTCACTGCGAGTCATATCAGTGCCCTTAACAGTAAGGAAGGCACTTTTATCAGAAGACAAATGGTACTTGACTAGAACTGTCACATCCTTAAGTCTTCTACGCGCACGTTGAAAGCCACCTATGCTCATTCTCCCGGCAACCGTGTGATTGCTCAACACCCACAAACTCTCACTTTTCAACTGCTTCTTCTTGTACGGGCTTTTGTCATGGTGCTTGAAACCACTAATCACAAAGGCATCCGGCTGCTTTTCCAGATCATAAACTGCTCCACTCCTACCAATGCTCTTCTGTGCATGAGGATTGAGCGGACGATTTGCAAGCCAAACACCCCAGACAAATAGTAAGAAGGTGGATATGCTCACTGCAATGATCAACTTCTTCATTGAGAATGCCTGGTAAATGACCAGCGGCCAATGTCACTGCATACACACACCATTTGACACCCACTGCTCTTGTCCCAAGCACCTGTAAACACACGTTAGCACATTGCCGCAGCTCAGCTGCTCTCAACGGTCTGACTCAGTTTTTACTTGGTGCGACCAGACATGTTGCAGTTTGCAGTACGGGCATTAGAACAAATATCAGATCGCGTGGTTCCAATGCATTCACGCCAGCCGCTGTTCTAGCTAACTGACTGTGTGAGAGCTTTCGTGTTATTCCTCCTTCTTCGTCTCCCTTTTTCACTCTCACCATCAGAAATGCTGCACGCAAAGTGGACTAACTGGAGAAAATGCAGAAACACGCCAAGACGTGGCTATTTTACAGGAAAGGCAGTAGTGGAAGTTGAGAGAGCGAGAA
This sequence comes from Deuterosminthurus bicinctus, assembly GCA_034698825.1. Taxonomy (NCBI): domain Eukaryota; kingdom Metazoa; phylum Arthropoda; class Collembola; order Symphypleona; family Bourletiellidae; genus Deuterosminthurus; species Deuterosminthurus bicinctus. The sequence goes on from JAQIWI010003230.1 coordinate 7,120, forward strand.
GGAGCAGGAAATAAATGTGAACTTGTGCGTGTGTGTAGATATAAAGTCGCCGTCGTCGTATATATGTAGGAAATTACAACCTGCCAACCTTCCCACAAAGTAAAATAATAGCGTGAATCCAGGCAAAAGGTTCTCTCTCTCGAATTCTGAACAAATGATAATGTTCTGACACGCTGATAACATGGATTCGATGATGGCGTTGGTGGGAATGGAACAAAGAAAATTCGTTCCTATATGGATTTTAAAGCACGATTTTCCAACTATTGTGTCCCATGAGTCACGCACGGAAACATACGCACACACCCACACGGGTATTTCTTTCCAGTGTTCCAACCAGGATAATGGCCACACACAAACCAAAAACAACAACAATAACAGGGAGAAGCTCTCTTTGGAGAAGTGGTCAAACAATAGAAAACCTTCTAATGGACCCTAGTACAAGCCATAATAATGAATGGTCTTTGGCTGCTGACTTCTACACAAAAACACAGAGCGAACAAAATAGTCTGTGCTAGCAAAGCCCATGTGTAGCGGAATATGCGGGGAAAATTGCTCTCTCATTTATTACCTTGCCACTGCCAGTGGTTATAGCATGACCGTTTATGAGAAAGACACATGGGGAGGATTGAAATCGATAGCTGTAATAATACTCATGTCAGACACACACACGACACACACACACGTAGAGCAAAAGGTAAATTGTTGCCATCTCTCTCGCTCTTTCTCTCTCTCACGACTTTTTATCTTATCATCAAATGTGGGAATAAACGTTCACACTGTAAGGACCATAATTCTGAGTAACTTTTAGTTGGTGTATAATTTTATATTCACGTCTGCCGACGCAGTGTGCATGTATGGAAGACAACGAGAGAGAGAGACAGAGAGAGAGAGCAGTAATAAAGCTGACCTCGTTTTTATTATATTATTATCGGCATCATTACGCATTTCCTCCACATCATCCCAAGTCTGCCATGTGTCTATTTGCCTAACCATCCTACTCATTTGAACACAGAGCAGTGCAAATTACGTGTGTATGACAAGTGTTGCAATCACTATTACTTCTCTGCTCTTGTCATTCTCCTGTCAGTTCTGCATTTAATGCAGTGCTCACTTTTACAACACTCCCAACCCCTAATCAAATTCCAAACATACACACACCTGCTCTTGCACAATCTTCTCATTCAGCTTGCTGTTATAAAGTTTTGAAATCCTGCTACACATTATGCTAGTTAAACTTTTCACAGGATTGTTTCCATTGTGCTTGGGGCAATCTACTAAGGCTTGTTAATTAGGAAACATAGGCCAACGTGTGGGTCAAGTAGTGTGCAAACTTAAAAGGGTTTGAGATATGCTGTCAAATGTGCATATTTAAGTGGTAGGAAATCATAATGGAGATGCACTAGTACGGAAGTAGAAACAATTATCGTAATTTTAATGAAGGCATTCTGAGGGTAAAGCGGTTATGCACTTTGATGCATTCCATTGCGAATGCATTATATGACGGTCATGCACATGTAAACTTGTTTGTGATCTCATGTGGGCTTCTGCATGATGGATCAAAAGCTTTTGAGCTTAATGAAATCGTAGAAGGGTCGAACAGTTCAAAGGGCCTGACGTAATGTCGAAAGCACTTGTTACTTCGTTATGTTAGATAGGTTATTTCCAAGCCTGGCTGCGTTAGCCACAAATAAGGGACCTAATAAGGTAGCTTGGGAAGCAAATATTCTTGCAGGAACCTTCAGAGATAAAACCATTAATGCTTCAAAAGAGTTAGTACATTAAGTACATGAGGTTGTTTGCGAAGATTAAATTCGCTATCCCTAGAGAACCATTTGGCTAACGTAAGATTGTGCTGCCTATTTGTGAATAGACGAGCATGCTGTGAAGCACTGCTGTGAAGGCGGCAGTTTCATGCATTTATCAACAGTGCTGTCCAGAGTCAAGTGGAGTCTTGCAAAATTTCAGCTTAAAATTTCGTCGGACACAAACATGAAGAAATTTCCCAAAGGATGTCCCGAACATCGTGTAGAACGCCGACAATATCTAAGCCAGTTAGTGCATGAATACGGCGTGACAAATTCTGTAAATGCAAAAGTGCAAGTGATGGCGAATTTAGCTAATTTTGCCTACGACAAGTACAACTTTGAGTTTCTTCGCGACTTGAAAGTAATTCAGATGTTTTTGTACGAGCTGGCATCGGGGAGGAATCCTAAAATCGTACAGTTTGCTATGGGAGGGCTGTGCAATTGTTCGCCGAGCGAAACAATGCGTAAGTGAAATGGTCTTCCGCTTTGTGAATAAAGTAATGATGAGACAAATTAGAAAATAATTTGCTGCATGTAATAAAATAATTATTTGCTGCTATTCATAAGCTATTTGATCCATGTGTGTAAAGTTGTTAAAAGGGATGTAAAGTAATTAATTGAATCATTTGATTATTTTGCAGAGCAAGAAATCATCCGTGGGGATGGAATCAGATTAATCAGCAGAAAATTACTGTCAACAAAGGATGTGACGACGATCATGTATGCAGTCGGAGCATTGACAGCACTCATTTCGCCATTTAATCAGCATGAAATTCTTACTGAGGAATTCAAAACAAAGATGCAAGCGTTGTCAAACCATGAGGATGTGAGAATAAGAAATCTAGCTGTGATATTTTTGACTGATGTCTGTCCTGCAGCTCAGCTACAGCTGCATGTGACAAGGTCTTCTGAAGATGTCCAGGAAAAGACATGATTGCAATGAACTCTTGATATCTAAGGGAATGAGATTCTTAAAAAGAACCTGACAGCTATTTGAAGGTCAAGCGTCGAGCCGTCTGTGAAGTCATTGCAGGTGGACAGCGTTCAGGATGTTGTAAAAAATCCACCGGTAACCATAAATTGACAATGCAAGTCAAATTATCGTGTGCAGTGTGGCTAATAATTTTCGTCTACTCATCCAACAGGTTGCCAAAAGGAGACTAGCAACCCACACCGCTCATTTGATACCCAAGTTGAGTTGATGACGGAAGAAGAAACAACTGGGAGTGTGAATGGGTACTCCTAAACGACAATTTAAGCTGTTGTAGTGATAGAAAACTGTCAGGATGTGACACTTTAAATGGAAGTTATTTTGCAAATTACGATGACAGGTGGATAGTCATTATGAAAAAGGCTGGGAGGCGGCGTGGAAGTTGCCTGCACACCTGTTTCTATTGTGCTCAAGCGGATTACTCTCATCTACCACAACAATAAACTTGTACATTTTACCACCAAACCTCCTACCGGTTACGCAATCATAAAAATGTGCCTCGTGTTTGGACGTATTCCAAAATTGAATTTATTTAATCACTCACAATCAGATTTCATTCCTATGAATTCTTGAATAATCATGACGACAATAGCTGTTGAAATTTGAAATTATTCTCTACTGATACGAGACAATATTTGAAGC
>JAQIWI010003231.1:0-10557 GCA_034698825.1 Deuterosminthurus bicinctus
TACTAATAATACTTGTTTACCGGAAGGTATAAATCATGTGATCAAAATACGAGCATAGCTTTCATGTCAAAATGCAGGCCAAACAGTGATGCAATGAAATTACATAACATTAAATTCATTCAATGTGAGAAAATTTAAGTTTGAATTGTCATCACACAAGTTTTGATAATTTATTATTATTATTACTAACGTCCCTTCTCTCCCAGTCTCAGCAGGGAATGTGAACATTTAACGGCAATTAGATTTGTAAATAGATATATAGCATCTCATAAATTGATAATCGTTATTGGCAACCATAAGAATATATATATGTGTGTGATGTCATATCATACTTGCTTATCAAACTTTGGAATTCTGTCTTTACAGGCATGAATTGTCACTTTGGTACATTTTTCTTTTCTATTTTTTTTCTGTAATTACAATCAACAGTTAAAATGAACAACTGAGATAAGCTGCTGTACAGTCCCATCACATAATTAAATTTCCGTTTCCCCACCATCACCACATAATACTTGTCCATATGAGTAGAACAACACGCAAATGATTATGATATACACGCGCACATTCACATTTCTTTCAAAAATGGCGACAATGACGACGACGACGACGATCAACGTCCATATTAGTTGCTCAGTTTTGTCTGCTCTTTTGTTTTACGAGACAACTCACACAATTCTCGTCTTGATTCACAGTGCGCGTACTCCCCTTCCTTCCTCATGTCAATGATCGAGTTTGTACGACATAGAATGTAATAATACTAAAGCTCCCACTAACTCCACTACATCCAGTATAATAATGATATACATAAATAATCTCCTCCTTTGCTCACGTAAATAATTCATCGAATTAGAATTAGTAATCGTAGTGTATATAATATCAAAGTCTAAATATATACCCAGACTCTTCCGTTGAACACTCTTGATTGAAGGAGCATATCCTGCTCCCAAATTTCCAATCATCAATTTCCAAACAGAAAGAAGACGATTTGCGAAGTTCAAACACACGGACATATCAATATTCCACGGGCACAACCCGTTGCACCCTCAGGAGCCTTGAAAACATGTATAATAGTATATGGAACTTACGTAAATTACTATTTAATACATACCTAAACATTATATTGCACCCTCGTCTGTCCTCTTAATACAATTTTAAACTCATGAGTTGATTATTTTCTCATATATGAACTCACAGAATCTCCGAACGCCTGCTGCCGTTATACAGTATTTTTTTTTCTGCAGTCAACTTGATCACCACGGTTACCAAACCTACACCCCTACCTCTTTTGTTTTACATTTATCCCAATATAATTTTACTTTGTATATCATTACACAATCATATGTTCCTTAGCCTAATAACACAGACAGGTACCCATTTGAGAACACATAGTGCATATTTTCATTATAATACTTCAGACGCTTATTTAGCAAAGATAAGTATTAGCACAAAGTTTCAGAGACATTTTTTTCCCTTTGTGACAACGTTGAGGACCACACAAGTTTGAATCCTGTAAGAGTTTAAGGACATAGATTACATAAGCTTGACTTAAATCCACTCAAACCAGACTTGGCATTTGTGATTGTGTGTGTTTGCGAAAAGAGAAATGGCGCGGACAAGTCTCACGAGATTCCCTTTTTTTTCTTGATAGAGCTACAATAAATATACGACCAGCATACAAATACTAATCAAAATAACGACTGTCTTGGTAACAAACTGGTCACATGATTGGAAGCACAGAGAATAATATAATCGTTCAACGGAAATTAAATGATTCTTCTGTTCTACAAGATCATCACACCACATAATCATCATCCAACACTCGAAAAGGTACGACCAGTATGACACATTATACCTACTGAAGAATAAACTACAAATTAATTTACCCTGACAGCACTTAAGTCAACAGCACACAAGTCTGTACAACAGACAAAAGGACCTTGTGTTACAATCAGAAATAACTGACAACATTAGTTATTACTATTATTGTTATTTTCATCAAAAGGGTCCACGCCAACATTGCGTCCAAGAAGAAATGGATCCATTCTGCTGCTATTATCCTCTTCATCCTCGTCGTCGTTGCTACTGGACACACGACGGGAGCCCATGACAGCAGCAAAAGCAGCTGCAGCTTCCTCTAGCTGCCTCTCTTTAAGTCTTTGCTTGAGTATATCGCCCAGGGTAGGGTGTGAAGGGTAGGCTAGTTGTTATAAACCGTAGTCAAAGGACTCGGAGAATCGGGAATCTTGCTTCTGAAGTCTTTGTTGACAGGCTTCTAAATACGAGTCTTGAATTCGGTACATGCCAGAATTGGCTTGGAACATGAGTGTTTCCAGGATCCGCTCATTCTTGATGGCTTTGCTTGGAAGCACAATCTGAAAGCACACAAATTTAAATAAGGCGCACATACTATATACTAGTTGCAATTTCCATTATAAAGTGTATCCCCATGCGCAACCCAGGCGGCATTGTAATGGACGTGCAACTTATCCCTTATTACAAACTCTCTCACTAAAATCACCAAGCATCTCCACCATTTAATTGCATCTCGTCATAAAGTGAAAGCTTGCTGCTCTCATCGCTCTCCTATCCACATGTGCATTTCTCTCTTGAGACCCATCACACTTTTTATTACAAATTCATTACATTAAATCCCGTCCGCCATCTCACTTCATCTCCTTCTCTCGCTTTCTCCCGGATACTTTCCACTTATAACGATTGCCATAACATTTACCTTAATAAGATCTTGAGGAGAGATGCGATACAATTTCAAATCACGTGCCAGCCGCTCCATTGTACATTTGAACTCAATTTTGGCATCAATCTTGGAAGGACTAGGAGCACTTCGGATTTTATGTCTTGCCCATGCCAGCATAGCTTCAAACTTTCTAATCTCTGCAACTTCCAAATTCCGACTCATCACCATCTGGACCATGGACTCTGATAGGCTAAGGAAGTCAGCACAGTCGAACAGCTGTGAAAATATTGTAAACAAGAGAAAAAATTCACAATTAGTTATTAATCACATAACTTTCCCCAACTACTACGATTACCATCGCAGCCCTACTAATAAACTTGGGCATAATTACATACACACATACGCACTTGGGCGCTACAGAATCAGGCACATTCCAAATGTTTTACATCTATACACCATCTGTCTGCACCTCGACAGATAATTAAACAAGAAATATCCACACATTCCCAACCACACCATTATTTACCTGGTAAGCTCTTGTTTCCACGAATGCCAGGATCATGTTTACCAGCTCGGAAGCGGATGTATACCGCCAATAGTAATTCTCCAAGGAACAGAGCATGCCGCAAACCTATAAAACAATTGTAAATATAATCATCATCATCAGATTCATTCATTTCAGCTCTTTTAGAAGAAGATGAAAGAGGCTTCGTTGGATGCCGGTACTACGGTCACAATCAGTCAGCCCTTCATCCTAACATTCATACGCTCGATAAACCCCTAGAATTTTCTATACGAATCACTCTACTATGAAATAGTATTTCCCACCCAACTCCTCTGCACTAGGTCACTCAAGCACTCCCAAAAGACCACTCATTCCCGCATCATAATGCATGCATACGTCCCTGTATTCTCCACAGACCCATCCTCATCCCCTTTCATCATTGCCAGAACGACCCTTGGCCAAAATTCAACATCAGTTCTCTAACATTTATTCACAGTCCTCGCCCTTGCTGCCCTTCAACCACACGAAGAGCAGACCGAATTCCAACGAACAATATTGCCCCCTGAAGACTCAAACAAATAAACAAGCACGTCTGGCCAGATAAACAAAGGACAAAGATCAATCGTTTTACCACTTCGATCCGAAGAAACTGTTTGGCATGATGGAAGCACGCCTGGAGTAAGTCTGGCAGATCATAGTGCTCCGCAGCACAAATTAAACCCGGGATGTTGGCACATGTAAGGGAGCAGGAGCCGGTGTGGAGGTAGTCCAATAAAAGTCGGAACGTCTCGGGATCAAACTCAATGATCATGAACTGGAATAGAGAATTCAAAGTCAAATCACCTTCCATTTCACATCACACATTCCACGTCTACAACAATCTTCAAGTCTTCGCTAATCCTCCTTTTCACAACTGACAAGCTACACTCTCAGCATCCGACACATCACAAGACGGCTTACTATGTCATCCCTGGGCGGAAAAGGCCACTGTCCTCCAAATCCTTTCCATCATCATCATGGCCCATTAGCCCTAATACTGTTCCTTTGCCTTGAGCTGGAACGGCGTCATAATAGTAACCATTTCATGGCGAATATGAGCTAAAACCTACGGCCAAAGCTCGTTCCCCCTCTCTAAAATTCAACTGAGCGTGTGAAAGAGCTCGCCTCATATGATGTAGCAAAGAGAAAGTGCTTTTCTTCTCTTCCTTCTTTTTGTAGCCTTCCATGTGGAAACCCTGAGGGGCTGCTCAATAAATTTAAAATGATTTCAAGGGATTTCCTAAGCGATTTAAAACTCTTTGCACACATACACACCACAACTGCGCCGTATATTTCGTCCCTTTCATCTCCCTGTTACCTGGTTGTTCACACAACAAGCAATGTTAAATATTCATCCGCAAGTCTTCAAAACGACTTCAGCTGACAGACATGAGCTTTGTTACAAGTAGTACAACGACCTCACATCAATTCCCATTCTCTGACTACATCCACAATAACGCTTTCATTTATCAGCACAAACACACACACGCAGTAACTCTCAAAGCTCATCGGCTGTGTCAATAGCTGAGGTCATTATGTGGATGGGAGAGTGATGAAGGAATCTTTCTCATTCAACTCATTCAATTCTTCATTGTTGAATTGGCGTGAGAGCTCAATTTGTGCGAGTAAACAAAGCTGTATAGCTCCTAATATTTCAGGAGATGACAGGCTGCTGATATTGTTCTGATAAGTGTGAGGCAATTCGGAGTGAAAGCCACTATACATCAGACACAAGATTTCATCTTGTTTCTAACAAGTGGACTCACTTCGGTCTGTGAAAGTTTGGCCCGGTCCACCTTTTGTGCATCCGCACAAACAGACAGTCTTGGCACAGCTAAGTGTGGTTTATCCTTTGACGAGTCCTTGTCCTTTGTATCCTGCGAGCAGTCTTGTGAGGAGCTCCACTTCTTCTTGTCTTCCGCAGCCAATTGTTGCTGCTGATTTGCCTTCCCTCTAGATCGACCCCAACCAGCCGTCAGACTTCCAAGGCGTGAGAAGGCTCGCATTACCATCGGGGACGATGGAACGCTTTTCGGCCTGAAAATATGACGAGAAAAAATTGCATATGAATATAAAACTTGCTTGGCAACAACTACCGCTGCTTACATCAGCAACAATTGGATGTCACGTTGGAAAATTCTCTTCCGTTTTCCACATATAGTAAGCCACTCAACGAACCTGTCCGTCTATATGATAACGTATTGCTGAGGAAGTTAAAGGCGTAATCCTCCATCTCATCTTATTCCCTACAGTCAACGAGTCTCTATCTAAGAATCTTCTCTCATACATAGTCTTTGCCTAAACTGCAAAGAGGCTCAAGAATTCTTTCTCCCTCTCTCTCCGCAATGTTTTAAGTCAATTCCTCCTTCAACCATCTCACAGTTGTATTCATAGCCAGTCCCACTCTGCTTATACTGCAAGATTTCCTTACTCGCCCCAAATATTCTCTCACAATCCTAAGAGAAAACAAAAAAATAACTTACAACTTCCCTTTCACATACGCACACAAAAGTAAACTTAAAGTACACTCGTAAACTTAGGCAAACGCGCACCATTCCTCACACATCTAAAATGCTTTCTCGCACACTTTCGTCGCCGCACACATGTTCACTTTTTCTTCCTCCTTACTCAAATACACAAATAAATTCCAAAGGATATAGTACCTCCATCTCTTCACAAAACTTTGACAAACAACATGGAGGATTTCCCCTTTTCTTCTTATTTTCTTCTTTACACATAAACTTGACAAAGCTATAGCCCTCATTCTTCTCACTTAATACATACACTGGATGAATGTAGGTCAACATTTAAAGTACATCCGCTGGACTTACCGTGGCGACTCGATATCTGGAACTTGCAAAAAATTTGAAGACTTGGGCTTTTGGGGCGAATGAAGTGTTGGCACAGCTCGAGCGAGTAGTTCAGCGACGGGTACCTGAGGTGATCCGAAGCCAGTGGAAATCCCATAGAGCATTTCCTGGAAAACTCTGGAAAAGCAACACCCGCTAATTAGTTACCTTCATAGGAACATCGTAATACTGAAGGGGTATGGAAGTCACATGAGAGTGTGAGCATTCCGTTGCACTCAATTCCTATACAGACTGTCCTCGCCGACAAGCTGGAAACCTATTCGATCGGATCCAGTTTCTCGTTATATTACAATTTCCGCATTACTTCTCTCATTCCCTTTCATTCAGTGTCAAAGTATATGATCCTTTCGAAGTAGAACGAAAGTAGCATCATTCTCCTTCAATCGTACTCCACAATTCAGGAGCATAGAACAGCGGAGACGACACACGCACACACAAACTTGCTAATCAAGACAAAAGGGCGTGTGATGACTTGTACACAAGAACCCCATCCATATGGATCATTAATTATCTACATGGGAAAATAATTACACAGACTTTGTCAACATACACATGTCAAGCATCACACAACATCTTTCCACAATTCTTCATCGTCCCTAGCTCACTTTTCTCAGACAAACAACAAATTGATTATCCCATGGAGTGAAGAACTAATAGTATGCCCCTCTCTTGCTACTAAAACATTGATCCAGGAGTGCACACAATAAATAATTACACAGTGACATCTCAATATGAATTCACATTACCTAGAGCGAACACCAAGAATGGCTCGAACACCATACAATTTCGTTTTCTGCTTCCCTTGTCCCACAAGGAAACTAACGTCGAACAGGATGAGCTGGAGATTGTCTTCAGCATTAAGAAAATATTTGGTAAAGTCCTTTGCGAGTTGGTCATAACCTGCTGGTCAACAAAGAGGTTTCAATCAATTCACTGTCCTTGGCTTTTTTTTTATCTCACTCGGTCCATTCCGTTGGCATGGTGTAATTAATCAGAATGTTTCGACTAACCTTCAAACTGGTCCCGAACGGAGTCTAGAAGTGGGCTGGAGGGTCTCATGTGACCAATAGGTCTCCATGAACCTCGCCTGCAAATAGACATTACATGATTATACAGAAAAAACAGAAGAAACAAACCTAATGATAAATGAAACAAGATTCCCGTCCCCTTTAATTCATTCAGTATATACCCTGAATCTCATTTATTTTGTTTCAACTTGCACAAGTTTCGCATGAGCAAAAAGCTTTCAAACAGAGTAAAGTGAGAATAATGTTCCTCCTCCTTCCTTTTCTCATCTTTCTCCGTTCCTTTCTCCTCCTGCTCCTGATCGATACTTGGCTACTCTTGTGTAAGCTTTTTAGCAAGAGACTGCAACCGAGAGTCAAGTAGAAAAAAAGCGAGAGAAAATTCATATATATATAAAGACACGACAAGCTGGTTGAATCCATGGCTAGTGAAGAAGATGGTAATGTATTAGTTTAGTATTCTACGCAAGGCATGTAGTCATCCATGCATAAGTATTACATGAAAGGTGAAACGAGCAGAAGAAAGAATGATTTTTTCCCACATATACACGCACACAAAGGCAGACTAGGCGACTTTGTGTTGTTACTCGTTTTGCAAATGTCTGTGGAGAAATAGAGAGAGAGAGAGAGAGAGAGAGAGAGAGAGAGTTGAAGGGAGAAAGACATGTTTTTACTATGGAACAATTTCACATAATATATCACATCTTCCCTATCCCCACTAGTAAAATATACAATACCTGTAGGGCTTAGGTATTTGTCCCGTCTCAGCATGATTCTGTAAATTGGCCACAATGTCTTCCAGCATTTGAGAGCGCGTTCTCTCTTGCATTCTTGCAAATTTCGGCGCTGAGTAGGACGCACGCTCTCCATTCACAATCTTGGTCAGCATCCACTCTCGAAACATCGGGCCCTGGGAGAGATAGGCGGAGGAAAAAATTATTACACAAATTCAATTATCTCGCCAGAAATAATTCATTCAACGTGGTCCTCCACATAGCTGCGCCTTTCAAACTGAGAAACTCCCAAGCCTATATTACACACTTCCTCTGGAATATTTAATTTTCTACTTTGCACATATACTGACAGACAGACAGTCAGACACACAACATACGCACACATATTTTAACCAAAATAGACACACGTTATGTACATACAACTAACAAATTTAGAAGCACATATTTCTCAGCTATCCCCCAAAAGAATTCACGTTCTAATGAGGAATTCAAAGGGCTTATACATGCGTACCCTTCAGGCTCTTCCCGTTCCACTCACTCATAATTCCTATTACACAAACACAAGTTTGTCATTTTTCAATCAATAATCCTACGCTACTCAAATTTAAACAAACACTCTTCCATACACGACGCTATACTCTTCTAGTAAATGCATGCTCAAAATCTAAAGCCCATAGACACACAAGCTCTTCTCGTACCCCGTAAGCTACAACATCCCCCTCTTCACATTGCTCAACATGAGGATTTACAATGTAAACATGAATGCCATACACACGCATCCACCTACGTCCAATCACGCTACATTGCCTGTTGATTCCTAATAATTCGCTGTCTCGTATTCTACCAGAGCTAAAGCCCCTCAAATCAATAGCCATTTATTGGTCAGTGCAAAAGGCTGGTAGTAATATGAATATCCCGACAGTGACATAAGCATGCAACGTAAAAGGACAAAAAAATTCAACGGAGATCCCCTCCTCTGGGTACCATTGCCAGCTACTGTGTAACAAAATGCTATGTACTTGCTGGAAGCAAGTTGTTGGTAAAATGGTCAAGCCCTCGGCAACCTGTTGGTTCCATCACCTTTCATTCCCATCTGCTTGCGTGTGACATCAGCTTATAGCCACATATCCCACACACATGTCATGTCCTCTGAGTGAGTATTTATCCCATTTAGTATAATGGACGGCAGCCCATTTTGTCCTCTTCACTCGCGCTCTATATCACTAAAGCTCAACTTTCTCCGTGTAACTTATTTACTCTCAATAATATCGACTCAAGTATGTTTACTATACCTCCTCACAACAATCAAGGTTTTTTTTCATTCTAGTCCAGCTTATTCAATCCCCACCCAAGCTCTTAAGCTCGAGGGTGATTTAAACGAGAAATACATTGAAGGCTTTGAATTATTTATCTGTTCCGCTAAACGTATTTATACATCAATGTGCAATGTTCCAAGTAAAAAATAATGAGGTTGATTTCCACTGTGAAAAATTCGAAACGCTAAATTCTTATGTGCACATTACATTGTCCCTAGTCAAACAAAAGTTGATGAACAAAACAAACAAACTCTGCTGTCAATTCATCACTTTCTAAAATGATTATTAATATACCCGTACCAATGTATTTCCCTTCCGCTTTCTATTTAGTGAATCCTTGAAAATTTCACAACTGAACACAGCAACTTTCAGTAACCATCATCTCTTTTGTACCAATCTAATCATTCTTCCGTGTAATTCTACTATTGTGATCATGTCTGACAAGAATTTGTTTTCATCCTCCAAAGTCTTTCACTGTCTTCGTTAAAGTCTTTACCAAGAAATTGACTCTGCTCGGCGTTTCAATTACATTCTCACTATAGCGTCCAATAAGTTTCCAACGTTTACAACGATACATCAAGGAAATCTTCAACTTCACCACAAACAAAATCTCAGTCTTCCAAATATGTTCTACCCTTCCAGCTTCAATGATAAACATCCTGCTCATCCGACAACGACATAAGAAACGAGGACGAATAAAAAAAATGTTTCACTTTTGAGCTGAAAACAAAAACCAAAAGTCAAAACTTTTTTGACTGAAAGCATTATTGGCCTAGAGTTATAGCTTGGAAAATAAATCCATATCCGCAAGCTAAAGTTACATGAAGGAGAAAGACTCTTGTGTTAACCCATTCAAGGCCTAGTGACGCTAATGGCTCAATATTTGCCAAATGGACGAGCACTGACCTACTTTTCTCTGGGAGAAAAATTCAAATAAAAAATAGGATACTACTATAGCTCTTACAGCTACAATGTCACCATTACCACCCATAGTATCCTCACTCAGACTGATACTATAAGACAATTACATCCTCTCGGCTAATGTCCTTGCTTCCGTCGCCTAAAGCCACCATAAAGATTAAACTGTAGCCAGTACTACAACGCCGTAAAGTTGATGATCAAAATTCAGGACACCCTTAGCTCCGGAGAACTTAACTGTAACCACCCTTATCCAGTATAACATAAAGACATGAGACTCCGCATAGACACTAGAGCATGTCATCTAGTTTCGACCCTATCAGTTTAGCACGGATCGTTCCACCCAGTTCCCCTTAATGAGGAGTTGATTAAAACAAATCAAAAATTTCCGTTACAAAATCCAGAACACCCTTGAGTTAGGAGTGATTAAGGTTGAGTGAAATGTATGTTTCACT
>JAQIWI010003232.1:0-10554 GCA_034698825.1 Deuterosminthurus bicinctus
TAATTATAATGTGTCCACAAATGGAGAGCAAAATGGATGACTTGTAATTGAGGTGACATAGTATAGTTATATACTACACACAAGGTTACGTATACGTAGCTCATATGAGTCTATCACAGCCACAGCACTGGAAATAAACGAATTTATGTAGCCCAATGCAACACTGTTACCACCTCAGTTCACTACATTACTGATATATAAGCCAAATACACAGAATTCGTATAAATGGAACCAATGAATGTGAACTGTTTGTGATGGAAAATGGCTACTGCCACTGGACATGGGCTTGCTTCAACGATAAAATGAGTAGATCTCGTGAGAATGAGCCTATTTTCTCTCTATGAAAGAGTACAGGACAAGGAGAAGACGGAGCAGGTTAAATTCTCTCGTCCCGTAGCATTTTCAGCTTTACTCCTTAAAGAAAGTAATGAGATTTTCAGCCGTCGCTTCACAGGCTTCATTGTGTCATTCAATGTGTGTGACTGGGAAAATTTAGCCTTTTAAACGGATGATTTTGATTAGACAAAAAGCCTGACTGAGCCTTCGCTCTGGCACAGCACGGTGGTTCATGATGACAAGGATGGCTATATGCGAAGCTCGTGTAAAAACTTTCTCCTCCAATGTGTGCTCCAACTCGCTCGTCCCTAAAGGTTTAGACATGCACATTAAAACACACTCTGCCCCTACACACTCACTCCAAACACACAGAGTCGATGGGCTGTTTCACTTGGCTATACACACATGGCTTGTCCATCCCACTCCTATTACCATATCTGCTTCTGCACACAGCTCTAAACGTGCCAAATGCATGCACTCATCAGGAGCCGACAACATCAGGTCAGAGGCAGACACTCATTTTCTGTCTCGCTCGTTTCCTCTACCTCTCTCTCTCTGTCTCTCTCCTGCTCTTCTTTCTCAAGCAAATTTCCAGCTAGAATGAAATTAATACAAGCCGACAACTACACGTTTACTTGCCCTCACCGCTTATACTAACAAGAGTGAGACAGGCAGGTAAAGGAGTACCCTCCACGGCGTACGTATGATATACTGAGTCATGCAGTGAGGAAAATTGTAGTAAGAGAGACAGACGGCAAGTTTAGTTCGAGAAACACTCTTTCCTTCTCCTCCTCCTTCTTCCTCTCTGTACACAGTGTGACAATGATCCTCTTCCAATTCCCCGAAAAGTCCATGGAACATGTGGCCAAATAAGATAGCTCAATCAGGTTAAACTCCCCCAGTGCACGTACAGAGTACCTACATCTTCTGCCCTATCTCACAAAATGTTAACTCTATCTGCGAACTTTAAGCGTCAAAATTAATTAATTTGTTCCACACTCAAAAGTACTACTAATTCCCTTTTTCTCAGACAATTTCAAACAGTAGCGAGCATGGGGTACAGTAGTGTAAAGCTAAGCATTAAATAACAATTACTTTGTTCAAGTAGGCATGAATGGTGTGTGTGAGTAGAGGTAGTAATGCAATTTCTAATGTGCACCATTCAGCCAAGTCAATGTTTCGAGGAGTAGAAGGTCATCAGGTATTTGTCGGCAGAAATGCAAAGAGTTGGCTGGGAGCAGAGCAGTAGGTTTTTCGACAGTAACGAGTTTGCGGATATTCAAAAGGCATAACAACGATCACCTTTGCAATGCAATGCACCGTGGGAGCAGGCTACTAAGAGAGTATAATAGATGATGAATTTCACAAGGAGACTATGTAAAGACCTTTCGGCTTGGGTAGTGGGCTGTATGTAGCAGGAGGAGGTTACATGATAATAATTCTAGTTAATGAAAAGTATAGGGATAGTACATTTTGAATGAACAGGAGGAGTTCTAATGTTTTCCTTTCACGATCAATGGCGCTAATCATGCCGAACAGTTTTTCATTACATACAAGCTATGCTTTCTATGCGTATGCACGGTGACTGAAGAGTGAAAGGGAAAACTAAGTGGAGGGTATTCTCTGCTGCTACATTATAAAGTATTCATTACGTGCCCTTTCATATAAAGGGAGGGAGAAAGAGAACTCTTCTCTCTTCCCTCTGATCGTTGGGCTGTATAAGGGCTGTTGCCCGAGGAGCTGTTATAGCTATTGCAGCTATTACGACATTGACTCAAGAAGCTGAGAGTCCTATCCACTCCACTATGTGATTTTAGGCTGTAGTTGAGGAGAAGAGTAGAAAGAAAATCCCTCGAAATCGCTTGTTATTTTTTAAATTCATATTTGGTTAGAGAGAAAGACGGGCGATAATTGGACCTCGTGGGATTATTGTAGTTTTGTAGTTCGATAAAGAGGCTATGCTATGCCATATAATTTACAGGAGCTACACAGCTACATGTATACTTACTGCCACTCAAACAACAATGGCAGCTGGGGTAATTTAATGTGGAAATAATATGGTACATATTTTGATGCTTGCACCGACAGACTAGCAGCTAAAGAATTGCCTTAAAACCATAGACAATGCAATGTGCAAAGGGGAAGTATCACATTTTGTGATACTCACTTGGTCTGTATATTGTATTATTGAGATAGACTGTGTATTCCCATAAGAAAGAACGCTGAGTCTCGTGAGCAAGTGCTTTGTCAAACTGATTGGGACAACGGTGACGGTCAGAGGATTCAATTAGGTGTGAAATATGAGGCTTGTGTCAGCCTCCAGTTTCAATTTGTCATATTTCCCAACAACCCCTCTCCCATCACTTCCCTGTTATTTTAAGCGAGTGTGCTAAGGCGAAAGTCAGAGTCGTATATGGCCCTGAATGCAGTTGAGTAACTCCCTGACCATGCAGTGGATTTTCGTTAAGCCGCTCCAACGCCTTTTCCGATCAACTATACTTGTCCTCGTGTAGCATAAGAAGCTGAAACCCTTGATTACAGGGTACGATTTGAACAGCTGTAGGGATTTGTAAACACGTCGGATTTTTGCCTTCTAAGCACGTAACGCTCCTATCTTCCTGTCCCAAGTCGTTCACTCAGCTGGTGACAGGAATGAGAGACCTGAACCATGTGAAACACACGATAAAATTTCCAACATTTTTATCCACACACACACAAACACACACACACACACACACTTTGGCTTTTGATAATAATAATAATGGACGGCGGAATAATAGGTTAGGGATCTTTAACCTCTTCAAACGACAAGAGGAGAAGAACAGCACACGCAATACTCAATGGGTGCTTTTAATGCTATGAATTAGACTTCATTATTCCTGTCGTATGAAATTCTATCTATTTGACATGACTGTAGTGTTATTTGCACTACATTGCAACGAATATTCGCTCACTCGCAGTAGAAAATTTACCGCCCAACGACATGATAAAAGAAGGGCTTTACATTATACACATGCTTTGGTTTCCATTCCCATATCTGTATACCTATAGCCTAATTTTTTCACTGGCCAAGATGGTGGCACCTTGGCCTCACAGTGGGCAAATACAATGCGAACGGATTTTTCTCACAATACTTTAATGTGATGGAAAAGGCACACGGGTGAAGAAAAGTGAACGAGGCCTCCAGTGGTCGTAACATGCAAGAAGATCCGTAGTGGGTCGTTATCTAGGAGATTAGAGGAAAGCAACCACCATGTGCATGATAGCCAGAGAATGTACATGGCGAGAGAAAGTAAAGAAAGACGACAAGTAGTGAAAGAAATAGACATGAGGTCTCATCGGAATTTTTTAAGAAAAACGAGAAAAACAAACGAGTCCACCAACTCGCGAACTCTCCACTCAGAGCAGAGTACCTTGAGTGGGGAGCACCACGAAAAATATAGCCGTGTGCTTATTGAGAGAAAGTATTCATGTCATGTTTGTGCGTGGTACGTCGCATACGTACAGTGTCATGTGTCCAACAGTCTTAAGACATTTCTAATTTTAGGTGAAGGCGAAAGGGAGGAAGGAACTAGTTTTCTCTGTCATAACACACGATGAAAAGCCTAAAGCTACGTTGAATATAAACCATAAAAATGTATATACCTACACACCCTCATACTCCATTTTTCCTTCTACTATTCCGCTCATTCACCCACCTAACTTCCTTCACAACCATCATCATCGTTATCCAACACAGTAGAAAGAGAAACAAACGGACAGGGGGAAAGTTTACCGTGTATTTTCCACTAATATGATTCCCTGTAAAAGTTAAAGCTGGACTTTGTCAGTAAAAACAAAGCGAGGGAGAGCGAGAGAACTAGAGAGGGTATGTAAAGAGAAGTAACGTCTCTCTAGTCTGTAGCACTCATCCTATTCCATACATGACGACGGCAAAAGGAAGAGGAAAAAGAGCAAGCGAGAGAGTTGTAAGCTTGTTAAGTTTCTAACGAAATCCTACAGATACCTCAAGCTTGCTTCTCCTCAGGACACAATATATTTATAGATATAACATGTGTGTGTATGTGTGTGTAATACACTACTAAAATCCACACAGCCATCATTATATACTTATGTGTAAGACAAGGTTGTACAGATGTAGCTAATGCTTCCTTGGTCCTTAAATGTGACCACACAAGAGCCCAAAAAGAAGTGGAGTTTGTGCGTGTTCAGGTTACCTTAGTATGTGTACATACGAGAGGACCAACTTGGGCAGTACGGTAGTGCATAGTAATATATTCTATGGAATTACGTATGTAGGCACTTGTTGTGTGGAGGACATGACCGTAGAAGTGGAAAACATTATCAAGGTTAGACTACAATCCTCTCAGAACAAAGAGGTGCATAACAGCAAACATTAGAGCCGCGGCTGTGAACAAGTACGTATTACGTTCGAGAAAGAAAACAAAACCGAGACAAATATGTATTACCGTGGTGGCATTATTTAATACTGGTGGCATAAAGTGCGTAATATTGCAAGCTCCAAGGGGCATCATGTGTATTTGGTGAAGAATTTGAGGAAGGGAGAGAGCACAGCATTACTGGCGTGGGAGAGAGAAAGAGAGTGGAGCGAGAAAGAGAGAGCAAACTTTCGGGGTCCATCAGTCCTCAACGTGACTTGATTTTCGACATCAAGATCGTCTCAAATGAAGTTGAGGAAAAGTAAGACCCCATCTATGCTAGTAAAGGAAAAGGGCTTTGCACACACACGGACTGTAGCAGAGGAAAGAGAGAGGGAGGAGGAAAATCGAAGAGAAGGATGAGAGAAAGAAAAGAAGAGTGGTGGTGGTGGTAGAGAGTAGAAATGCTTGGCTTTTGCCTATGTGCAACTCTGCACTCATAGCATCACTCAGTGCTGCTTTAAAGAATCACAAGTCTCTCGCATGGCCAACAACGCTTTTGGGATTCATCATCAGCATGAGAAAGCAGCTACACATACTACCATTCTTCACTAGTTCTTTCGACCAGTTAGGTCCAGGCGACCTACCGTTTCCCCCTGTTCTATCACATCCTAATAAAACTTGCCCCCAGCAGCTTTCTTTTCATGTGTGCACACGAAGGAGCCAAGTTTGATCCGATTTGTCTGATGAACGGATGCTTATAAGCTGGATAGCGATCAGTGGGCTTTGACTGTTGAATGAAGCATGGAGTACAAGAGTAGAAAATGCCATGAACAATCAGCAAAGTAACTGACCCCGTATTATGTAGCCAAGCTTAAAGAGTTTGTCCCCTTCCATTCACCGGGTTTATATTCAGTCAAGGCTCATTTCTATCCCTTTATTCACGTAGTACACACATGCACACACACACATACACATGAGCACACACATGCACCAGAGAAGCCATGGAAAGAGTCCCTAATTTTTTCCCTGCATTGTACTTTGAAAGAAAGAAAGGATGAGAAAGCCTCACTACCCACCTTTGTGGAATCTCAAGTGATCGCCTTAATCACCAACTAAAATCTCTGCCTGTGGTCCAAGCTTGATCAAACTCCTGCATGATCACTGAGAATGAAGGATCCTAATGATGAGCATTATGAGCGAATCACGGATTTACCATTTCTACCTACATTTGACCGAGTAATGTACCCCAGTGAAGGTAAATGAAGATAGCTTGAGTCTCTTCCTGAACACACACACACACACACACACCACGAACGGGCACATTAGCTTTCCTCTAATCACTAGCTGCGAGCTCTATCACATACGCAGAAAATGATAACAGATTGAGCCCAAAAACAACACACTTAATGCAAGATCACTTAAGGAGTATAAGGGGAAAGCTGTGTGATGTATAGCACGGAATATGTCTCTCTCGCTTTTTGGATGCCCAAGTGAAAACCCCGTCCACATTGATAACAGCTTGATGAGCATTTCCTGGCATAGAACAGCATATGCATCACTCCTCTTTCTATCTCTTCTCCTTCTCTTTCTGGTTCTCACTCCCTTTAGATAGTGACAGCGAAAAAGTAAGTACACTAACTTAGGCGGTTCTTATTACCATTGCATTAGATGGAATTTCCCTCCACATCTATAACAATCGTACACCGAAAGCATTCCCCTGCTGGCGTCTGTGTACATGTATGTGTTTGCTGTAGGAAGAAAAATCAAGCTTTTGTATAGTAAACTAGTAGCGTACAGTGCTAAGCGATGCATACTTGCACACACGTATTGTACTATATGTGCTGCACACATAACTTTCCCTTATCACACGTAATACTTTACAAGTAGAAAATTACTCCACAAACAGTGTACAAAGGTAAGCAAAGACAGTGAAAACAGAGGCAGTGGAAGTGATACCACAAATGGATACTCTTGAGGAGTGATACATACACACACGTATGAACGTAAACACGGAACTGCTACAGCCTCGTTTCCTCTTTAAGTCCAATGGTTTCCATATGTCCAGGCTTGGGACTATGCCTACAGAGCAAAGGGAGTAAATGTGTACAAGTGTGTTATGACGGTGGTATATAGTGGTTGTGCTTGTGTATAATCCATGGAGGAAAGAGCGAGAGAGGCCAGTCCTTTCCACTCACTCTCAATTCTGATCAATAATGCAGTGCTCTGCTTTTATTGTAATGCAATGCAATCGAATCTAATGCGAGCATCCATACATTTCCCTGACTCGGCAGTAGGAGTAAACAGAGTCAAGTCAAGTCTATAATGTCTTTTGCTTGTCGTTTGTAGAAAACTTGAGATTCAATTGCAAAAACACCATGAGCTTCTCGTCGTCATTCCAGTCCGAAGTGCTTGTAAAAGAAGAAACAGGGATTCTTCCTTGCTATAAAAGCACAAAGGGAGAAGAGACACATTTCTACATAGTACGACCATTTCTTCAGCGTGTAAAACCAATTGTTTTTCTTATCCTCCATGAGAATCATGCAAGTTTCACATGAAATACTAGCAAAGTTATTTTATTCATTGCTTCACTGCCTCTCCTCCGCAGTGTCAGCATACATCATCAGCCAGACCAGCTGGGTAGGGAGAGAGAATATCATTTTGTCTGAAAGGAGCTGACATGAGTACTCACACACTACTGTGAGTATTTATAGATGCGTCATATATGCGAACACGCGCGCATACACACCAAAATAACCATGGACCAACTGATTTGAGTGCAAACTTGTACAAACATCTTCAATTCACAAATTGATCATATCTCTTTGAAAGGAAATATATTTTTTGCGTCTGTACAGCACATAATAGTTCCTTCACTAAGACTAGCTCCTGCTCCTGACAGCAAGGCCCCTTCGCATCTTTATTTTCCACTGTGATACACATTTTTTTTTACCGAAATGCCGGGCTCTGGGTCCAAACACAAAAAGCCGTAAGATGTCTGTGTGTACATACCACACAGGGCAAATTAGAAAGGATGGGTAGAGAGCGAGCGAAAGAGAGAGAGAGGAAGACAAAAAGGCGGAATGTCATTGCAATATCGAGAGGGCAAGAAATTGTTGTGCGGCTGATTGGCAAAGTAAAGGATGAGAGAGAGATGGAGGGTAAAAAGAGGGGAAAGATGGAGGGAACACCATCGTTCACATAACTCTGGCTCCGATGGGCTATAAAATGGATGAGATCTTGAACAATTATGAGATATCAGGAATTCTACTTGGAGAGAATTAAATTTGGAAAACCAAAGCTAACCATGGGTATGCGTACATAAGTTAATACCCACACGAATGCCATTTTAGCACATGCCACTCACACAGTTGTGCAAAGGCAGGCATGATATACTTTTGTGTGTACATGTGTACAGATAAATTTTGATTTGTTATTATGATATTTTTGCAATAATTGTGCTACTTCTCTCGCCTCCAAAACTCATAAATTTCCCCAAGTTTCCGCCTGTCTCCAACGTTGAGGAAATTTATTTCTCTCCACATCTCTCTATTTTCATTATTACTCGCTTGCTTGGGCCTTCCCTTAACACACATGTATACACATATAGGTATTATACGAACTAACAACTGTCTTACTCAGTCATGTCACTACCACCACCACCGCCCTCTTTACCCATAAGCAGTGTAAATATATAAATGGCATAGAGACGCACAACAAACTACTTATGCCACCATTTACTCTCTCTCCTTCCTTGCTCCCATTCACCAGTATTATAAGCTTTCAGGATTTGAATTCATTAGCTAGAAACTCTCACAAACACACACACTTAAACACACACGCGTGCACATAGCCGGCTTGGACGGTTTGAACAGAGACCTGTACCATGTATGCCGCCGATATGCAGGCAAACGGAAAGGCGATAATAATATTTTGCATGCATGAGACCGTAATAATTACCCTTAAACGATTCCCAGTTCCATAATGACTGCGCGTAAGCTTATATCTCATTAGCAAACTCACAACATTTCACTCAGCCGTCAACGTCCAATTTCTTTTGTCCTCGTTAACTCCACACGACAATGTTCGACCTCAATTCCTATTCTGTACTATGTGCGTTTAGTAATGTGTGTGTGTGTGTCTGCTGTCGCCGTCTGCTTGTTGAGTAATTCAGATTAGAGATTCCTACAAGTCTAATGAGTGAAAGGGAAGGAAGAGAGAGAGGGAATGGTTTCATGCTATATGGACATTTTTGCTTGGCTGGCGTCTTCCTAATATTTCATTCCATCTCCTTACGACTCCTGTCTGAATTGTTCAGTAAAAGTAGCGGGAAATGTTAGCCGGCAAATTTCCTATGCGCTGTAACGTGTACTTCTCCTTGAGCAAGTAGTGGAAGAAGAAGAGGGTAGCTGCTTTGAGGAGCTTGCTAGAAAGGAAGCTAAGGAACTTATGTAAATCTATCAAGTGTTCAGAAGACAGGAAGGATTGGAACAGATTAAATTGGAATAGAGAAAAGGGTTGAGCTAGCAAATTTCTAGCATGGTTATGCTTCTCCTCTGCCTTTTTCTATTGCCTCTGCATCTATTTGTGGTTGCTTTTTCCCTTCTTCACACATCTAACTTTCTGTTCCTCTGTTATCTGTGACTGTGAGAAGGAATGGCGCTTCCTTATATCTCCACCGACCATCTATCTTTCTCCCTTGATGCAGTGTAGCATGTTTGGTGCTCCTACAATCTTGACGTGATTCTTTTGCATTTTTCTTCCTTTTTTATTTCCCTCAATCACCCTTTTGGTCT
This sequence comes from Deuterosminthurus bicinctus, assembly GCA_034698825.1. NCBI lineage: Eukaryota > Metazoa > Arthropoda > Collembola > Symphypleona > Bourletiellidae > Deuterosminthurus > Deuterosminthurus bicinctus. Next base: position 9,512 of record JAQIWI010003232.1, read on the forward strand.
TTGAAACCATCCTCCGACAGCCACCACGACTACCGATCCAGTCAGTTTTCTCCTCCTCTTGTTTTCTTCTTCTGTACTTACAACGAGATTTTCACATGTGTAATCTACATATTTGTGTGTGTGTGTGACTTTCCAGCCGAGAAAGAGCCGCATAATGTGGATGCAGAACATAGGGAGGAAAGCAGAAATCAAATCGACAGACAGTGGAAGACATTTCACCACCGTGAACATGATACAACGTTACTCATGCATGGAATACCATCACTCTAAGCAAAGGCATGTGACGAAATGTGTGGATGTTTGAGAGTATGGGTACGTGAGGATGCCCAATGGAGGATGTAAGGGTCTAACTATATATGCGTCCAGTTTTTTTCAGACCTAATACCGGATGGCTTGAACTTGTCATGTATGAAGGAAGGAAAAGGTTTTCTCTACCAGACAAATTCTTCTTACCTGACCAGCATTGGGAATGATTTGGAGAACGTTGCGTCTTCCATACACTCGTACACACAAAAACGTCAAACTTTGTACGTGTCCCGATATGTATGTGAATGAAATGAGTATGCTTCAGGCCAGTTTTTAGTCGCGGTATAGTTACTGTACCGACTATTACCAACATCCACTTCCGGTGTATCTGCTTTCGAGCTCCAGCGAAAGTGGTCTTAGGAGTCCTTTCCCACGATTCGGACATGTGCCTTTGGATAGTCCGAAGTCTCCAGGTGCTACATTGTAGGAGATACATGGGTGGGAATTTGTGCACTTTGGCACTTTTTTTCTGGAGCTGTAAAAATGAAGAAAAAATGTTTATCGTTCTACAAGAAGGGGGTATACCACTTGAAGTTTGCTACGGCTTATCATTCAAACTGGGACCTTTCTATTGGTACAAGCAAACGGGTTCTCAGGGACGGGAGGAAAGCATTTCTGTTCTTTGGGCTACCCTCCTACCGCAGGCACCCACTCGTCCTAGAAGGTAATGGGTAATCCCGGGGGTACCCCAGAGCCAGGTTGGATTTTTGCGCCAGTACTGAGAGGATTTCAATCTC
>JAQIWI010003233.1:0-10554 GCA_034698825.1 Deuterosminthurus bicinctus
GGCTACTGAGGTAATATGTAATTAAGCGTACAGAACCGAACAGCAAAGTGTCTGGAGTGTCTCGAAAGTCCAAAAATGCTTTAGTAAATATTAAACGCACCTCGTGTTGATATAGCTAACCTTTGGTTGAATTCTTATTTTTGCGGTCTGGCACAGTGCAGTGGTATCCGAGCATCCTTTCTACCTTAATGCCACCAAACAACCAATTCTATATGCATCACACGTCAGCAGTATTTGGATTTGTGGCGTATCTGAAATTTTAAGGAGGGTCAGAGTCAGAGAAAATACTTTGTAGAGTAACGAAGTATCAATTCAGTGACGACTACAGGGCCAGAGGAGACTTTACGCTTTTAAACCTGAGTACCTGCAGCAGTTGAAGAGCTGGAAGTATGTTTGGTGCCAATTCTGAAACTCAAGTTTGATCAAACGATCATCAAAATCACTCGACAATTAGCTGAGATATGCAAACTCACCCAAAAAATCAAGGATTTCAATGCGTTTTCCATGCGATTCTTAGCTTTTTTGAAAACTTTGAGTGCCAAAATAATTACCAAAGAGACTTAAAAAGCTCATGGTTGGAAATCTGAGAGTCACATAACGTTTGCAAAGGGTGACCTCAAGAGGTATCGAAAACTTCGAAAACCACTGGCAAGATTTTTAAAAATTTTGGATTGGAGGGAAAATCATTAGCGCGATTAGATTTCACCAACAACTGCAATAAAGTATTATTATGATGAAGAGTCGTGAATGAGTCAATTAAGAGTGAACATTTATCGGATTATCTTGAGACCAGTTGTCAAGAAAATGTAATCATTCAATCGTGTTTATTAAGTTCGCACTCTTTTGTGCTTCATACGCAATAATAGATTCACAGCATCCTCAAGACATGGCTTACCGCGAGCTAACTTAACACCAAATGACCCTTCAAGCTGAACCCATACAACATGTATTCAACCTCCGAGGCAAACAAGAAAAATTTGAAGACTGAATATCACGAAAATCCCTCCGAGACTATTTCAAATGCCTTGATAAGCTCTTTTAATCCCACAGTTAAACATAACGTGAATGCGAGTGTGCTTTTACCTTTGCTCTTTCTCACCACCCTGCTGCCTGTACATACAATGTAAATTAATGAATTATACTAAAACTAAATTATTATGTAACTAAAACACTGCACACAATGAAAACTTTGAAAAAGCTTACCATTCGTAAGATTCACCACATCAGGATGATTAAAAATCGGCACACGGGGGTCTTCGGTTGAAAATTCATGGATGTAATCGTCGTACTTGTTAATATGGAACCCGTTTACTCCCGTAATGTAGGCACGACAGTAGGCTGGGGGAAGATGAAGACTTCCCTCTCCTCGCTCTCATACTCTTGCAAATAATAATTGCTGTGAAATTGTACAAAGCAATGGATATGGAAGCGGTGTGTACACTGGAAATTGTCCCCTCTGAGACCAACAAGATCGTAGATGTCCCCTTTGAAGGCGGCATTAAAAAACCCCAGACACTGGTGCTACACGTAATGTCAAATTCACCGGAAGCTGCATCAGCAAACTTTGATAGCAAATGCTACAGAGGGACATGGTGAAGGGAGCTTTTAAAAAAGCTCAAAAACGAAAGGGCTGGTTGAATAAAGTTATATTGAAACTTCAAAAACGAGAGAAGTTAGCTGGACCAAATGTGATGCTGGACTGGAATGACGAATTTAGCCAGTTTATATACTGGTGTAATCAAGGGATCGCCACGAGAAAAATCATGTGTGGGAAAATCTTTTCTGTACCCTTTTAAAGTCTCATCGATACTTCATGATCAAACCAGTGAACTGGGAAAAGAAAAGTGGAAACATTAAGAATCAAAAGTACACCCACATGAGATTCTCCAGCTACCATTCATATCAAAAGAGCACCTACATGAGATTCTCCAGCTTCCATTTATATCAAAAAGAGTAACAATACATGAAGAAATCAAATACTTCCATTCGTATCAATAAAATTGTAATCGATACTCAAAATAAAAGAGGTTAAATTTCACTTAAGAAAAGGTAAGTTTTCTATTGAAATAAGAAAGATTCTGCTGTAGGGGCGGCAACATGAAAAGATACAATGGTAGAAAAGGGAGAGCGACTTATAACAAAGAACCCTACACATCTTCATCTTGAGAAAGGTCACTTGAGCGAGTTGTAGTAGTGGGTACCGTGAGAAATGTCGGCGAGATGATATAAAAAGAGGACTCGAGAGAATTAATGCTGCTCAAGAAAAGATTTCCTTTGAAATTTCATCACTCAATGAGGGGGGAGGCGGATCACACTATGATTACAGCATGATGACGACGAGGGAGAGAGGGAAATATTGATGATCACATAATTATTTTATTATTAATAAACTAACCGGATATTTGACAAAAATTCATAAAAACTTCCTGAAAAACGCCACGAATCCGTACAGCTGCTAAATACGTTTCCGACGATCATGGAACATTTCCCAGAAAACCAAAGACAATTATTACTTTTTGCAAGCACCAAAAGCGTCGTCATATGGTTAGCTATATTTGTTGTTACGGGAAATGTAGCCGTTCTCTTGCCACTATTGAATTTCATTGTTGAAGAATTTGTGCCAATGACCCTGTATCACGTTTTCAAGATGACAGGAATCCCTGTATGGTTTCCTTGGCTGCCTGATATATTTTGGAAATTAATGCTGATGCCATTGGAGACGCTCTTAATACTGCACTGTACTAGTAGTCATGCTTGCTTGCGCTTCCCACAACTAAGACGTTTCGCAGGTGTGCGGGCGGTACACGCCTTGCACATTAATGAGAGGGAGCGAATGAACTAAGACGTTTTGACCGAAAGTTGATGGTATGTGCCCTGTTCACTAATGGAGAACAGGTGAGAGGGATAGAAACCGGTTTTGGGAGAAAGCTGCTAATTAAGGCACGTGTCTTGACTTAATTATCAAGCCATTGGTACAAGTTGAAGGTCGCAGAGATAAGTGAACTTATTTAAATACCGGTCCTTATTTAGCGGAAGTTGAGGGATGTGTCTACCATATGGCATTTTCGATGGAAGAACAATAAACTCTATGAAAAAGGGATTGCTCTATTGAGTGGTTGTTTTTTTGTGAGAGACAAATCTATTGTTCTGCTGCATCATCATCATTCCGCGAAATATTATAATTATTATTACTATTATCTCATCATCATTATTGCATATTCAAGCGCGCTTTAAGCAGGAATGCCAAATAGACGAGCATCTCTTGGTTCGCATGAAGGAGAGGTTTGGGAAATCTCCTTCATTATCATCCATCGGTACGGCGTTCATGAGACCGAATACTTGATCCAGTGGGCAGAGATATAAATTTGGAAAATGACGCATTAATTAAAGAAGTATTATTATTATTATTGGTATCTAGCTTCATTCCAACTTGGATTAAACGGAGGCAATTCTTCGCTATTGCCGACGTCTTATCAGCATATTGGCGTGGGGTAATGCTTGTTTCGGGAACTCCGGCTCTTCAAGAAAAATAAAGGCTCGATCTCATCTCTTATTGTAAGTAAATAACGTTGGCACCATTATCATTATTGTTATTGTGTCTTCCGCTTTAGTATCCACGGGATTATTCTTCACAAAATTCGTGTACATCCATTTTCCGAGCATTGTAGCAGCTACAGCTGCAACAGCAAAGCCACATGCACCTAGAATACAGTTGATAAAATGACGCTTTGTAAGTAATTATCTCAAAAATCTCCGAGCGACACAAAAAATACGAATTCCCGTAACGTACCGAGAACACATGGCGTAGAAGATGAAAACTTGAATCCTGGACACTCTAGTAGTAAAAGGGTCACTCTGGACCGGATTGTCAAGCATGTAAAATTTTGTTGCAAATTGATTGAAATAATGAAAGAATCAGGGGTAATAATGCAAATTGTAGGATACTTTTTATAAAACTGGAAATGAGATAAAGGATTATTTTGAAAGAAAAACTCTCAAGCAGGCTAAATTTTTGTTGAATGCAGGATGAAATAATGAATAAGATATAAATTTTACTTTGCTTAAGCAACATGTCTATTAGTTCTAGTATCATTTTTAGCTTTAGTTTTAGGTACTTTTTTAAGTATAATAGAATCTTTAATTTGTTCATCAGTTAATTCAGTCCAAGAATTAGATTTAAACACGATGTATGAATTCAAGAGAACTGAAGGCTTCTGAACGGAATCTGCCGTTGTAGGAAATCGTCTCAAGTAATCAACTTTGTCTATTGTTAAAAATAGAACTGTGGGTCGTTGGTTACCTGAATATTTAAAAGGGCTGACGATTTTTTTATTGGTAGGTGACATGATAATCAAACTGTCTTAGTGATAGTAGAATCTTAATCATAATAATAATCATTACGACTGAGAAAAAGAGTCAGTCTGGCTCTGTCTTTCCTTCCTGGTCAGTGTAAATGATAACGTTGAGAAAAGAGACTGATTAAAGATTGATAATAAAAAATGCATTTATGTAATATTAATTGAATATACATTTTCATTGGGTTGTTTGTTTTTAAAACAGTCACATGAAGTCTGTGACGAAGAATAATTTCTCAGCATAATGTTCACAATAGCCACCATTGCTGTTTTGACTATAATTCGTCGTATTGGAACACTAGCTGAGAGAATTAGACGCTGTCTAAGTAATTCATTTATGTGGACTCGTATAAGCTAAGTGTAGGAGTGTCTTTGGAGGTCACATGGTGAGTGCTTTTGTTTGCAACGGATGGAGGAATATGATGATGAAATTCAAAATCATTATTCGCCACCGTGGTGATGGAATGTGTCTCCTCACTGTCCACTTTCTTGGTGTAAGTTTTGAAAATTCTATGAATTTTAGTTTGTGTGGTGAATGTTGTTCGTATGGTAAGTAACAGAGGATGTCAGTCAGTCGGTTAGCAATACGGTTACTATACAGTAGCTTACAACTGACAAAAATCTAAAGAAAAAAAGAAATGCCTGAATGCTTGTGCATCATAAGTTAACGAAATATTTAATTCAAAGGGTTGAGCTAAGTATAAAAATTCTCGCTGGACTTATGTAAAGAGTCACTTTGAGTTAGTCTACATAAGTGTTGCTTTTAATGTGCACATTAAATGATAAAAATTTGTCAGTGAGGTTTTAATCGTAGGCTCAATGTATGTCATTTGTCTCTTGAGAAAATTTTAATGGCTCTGCTACTTCCATTTCGCTTTGTGACTGCCAAAAAGAATTGAAAATAGTACTAGTAATACAAGAGCCACTCTCTCCTTACTGACCTGAGGGAATTTACTATTTCATTAGTAACGTTGTTCCGGTCGTTGGGTCTTCTGTTTCTCGTGTCTTCAGGCTTAAGCATCTTTATTAATAAAAGGTTAGGGAACATGAATATAGTAGGATCGGACAAACGATGATGTTGTGAATAATATTAGAAAGAGTCCTACCTGTGCAGACAAATTAATTTCAGTGAGCTTGATGAAATGTTACCGGAGGATTGGGATTACTTTTTTCAGCAATATTTTCTTCATGGTTCAATACTTCCGTTGATAAAGAATGTGAGTGGATAGTCTTCGAAATTATTCCGGTTGCTATGGAAGTCAACACAACGTCAACTATTAACGAGAAAGTTTAATTGCCGTATTACTCCAGTCTGATTTAATTACTCACAGTTGTGACGATGTGTCTGTGTATTTATTGGAAGATAAACTAATAGCGTTTTTAATTCTTTTGGCGTAAAGTTCTTATAAGACTAATTAGCTGTGCTATGAAGGAATAATTTTGATGTTTAAATTCTTTAAGAAATATTATTATGACATGAACCCTCATGGAATCAAAGCAGGTTGACTTAAATTTATGTTTCAATTTTGTTGCTGCCGAAGAGCTCATTCTCACACCAATTAGTTTCAAATGGTTTAGACTTGATTGTGTACCGCTGTAGAAAAAAATAAAGTACATTCACATTTGCACTGCAATGAGTTGGCCCTTGAGTGCATGGGCTTGGTCCTTTTTCTAGTTTCCTCTCACGATCTGTCCAGAAGTCGACGGACGACAGGGCAATAAAGTTTCCACGGATATTACCTTCACAATGATTCTCACTATTGTTTTTAATTGACGGTGGATAAATGACTTTGTCAAGCCTATACAAGGGCTTGTCCCCACCACAGCCCTCACACAACTTATTTGGGTGTTCTATGAAATGGTTGAAAACTCGAAAAAAGCTTTTCTTGTCGCCCACTTTTACGATTCCTTGCCTTCATAAGCTTTTCGAATTCATTTTCAGTACAGATGTCGCTGTTTTCACTAATAACCTGAAGCCCGTCCAGTTCAAAGAAAATTTTGCTCGAAAAAGCCCAGTGATGCCCACGCAATCACTTTTCCTGCCCGAGAAAGCCCAAGGGCCGCCCATTTGTGGCAATCCTAAAACAGCTCATATTCATATTTTACTATACAAAACTATAAAAAGAATATTTTTGGATTCTACTATCAAGAACTATTGCTTATAGCTTGAGACTCCCACTGGAAGTAGCATTTCAAGCACCTGCAACTCAAAACAATCCAAATGGGAAGTAAGAAAGACACTGTTACCAGGGTACCGCTAAATCGAGACCTGAGCTAAATAAATGACAAAATTGACCTTAGACCATTTCGCCACCGTGTCGAAATTCACCCCACGAGCAATCAGGGCCAATTAATGACACTTGTGTCAGCCTATGGTGATCGTATTCAATAATCAAATATTGGAAGTACTTCCGAGCAGGATAATGCTGCTACTAAAATACTGCGAGATTCTTATAAGACGAGAACGATGAGGAACACAGGCTGCTTGTCTCAGCAAATCATGATGAGATGACAGTTTACCACATCACCAAGTCTGTTAAAGTACCGAGGACAGTACTGGAGAACGGAGGCGGGGCGTGGGATCATAGAGCACGGGGTCCGGGTAGGCGGGGGAAGTAGTGTGGTAAAACTCCGTACGTAGTCGCAGTGACCTGGGGCGAATTGTGTCGGAAAAATCCCCTATGGGGTAGTGGGGTAGGTGGGGCGAATAGAGTGACCCTGTGCATTCAAGAAGCAAATAGTAAAATCAAGGATAAGTATAGTGCAAAGCACTTCCTTTGTTCTATTCTTGCGGCCAAAGTGCAACTTAAGATCAGCCATTTGGTGGCTGGCAAAGCCGCACAATCTGCAGCTTGAAATTGAAAGCGTTCCATTTTCATGTACTTAAATTGATAGTGCCTGAAACCTCAGCTGCATTAAGTTTGGAAAACACAAGTTGAGCACTTGAATCGTTGTTGGCTACTATGAACTCTGGAGGTGCACACCTTTAAAATCATCCTGAAATCTGGGGGCGAGATTGCATCCTGTAACTGTGCATATGACGGGGTTGTCATTGCTGTAGACCTTGAGATGTCTTCCAATTTGTCCCCTAGTTTTTAGTGTGGTAGGTACAAGTGTTAATTACATCAAAAGGATATCAGATGCCATCACCGCAATACCTTGCATGTTTTATAGGATGAAAGACCGCAAAAAACTCCCTTCTTTTTGTGTTTTCGACCCAAGTGCAGCTCTAGTTTTCTTTTATGGTGGCTAGTTTGGAAAAAAATCTCAAATCTTCCTGTTTGTCAAGTATTCCGTTATAAAACCTTCCTGTGTTATAACTTTTGAACTGGTAAGAGTTCAGCAATGCGGTAAAAAACCCTACCCCTAAAATGTCTTCTAGTTTACATATAAAAAATTTCAGGACAATCGGTCGATAAACTTAGGAGATACGCGGTACGCAAATGGCGTTCTGAGTCAGTCAGTACAAACTTCGGCACACGTCTACTCCCTCTGGTAGTGGGTTGGAGAACTTTTGTCGGTGTTTATAAGCTAAGGGAACTTTAGGCTATTACCACACGCCATTTCATGAAATTTAAAAATTATGAATTTCAAGGAGGTTGAGCAATGAAATACAGTCTCTATTAGGTTTTCAAAAGATTAATCAGACATTGAAAGATCTATTGCTCTTATTTAAGTATGTGCAGGGATCACATTACTAATGCCCAATGTTGGATGTTGTACCGAAAATTGTTTTTTCTAAAAGTCTGTCTGATTTAAGAATTATTCTTAAACATTATTTTAATAGTTATAGATTTTATCTAATAGTCCTAATGACTTTTAGGCTGATTATGCTAGCAGCTTGTGTATAAATGGGTCTGCAGACAAATCTATTGCTACTCAGTTCTGTCTTACTGTACAAGAAAGAGACAGAAGATTATTGTGTAGGTGCTTTATGTCTTCTTCTTTCTACAAAGGAAAGAAATGAGGATTCATTGTGTCGTCCTGGTTCTACATAAAATTTTGCTCAAGCCATCGCTACACAATTGGACAAGAGTTCTACACATTGAACTCCCCATGCCAATACTAGACATAGTGACTACACAAGAAAAATAGTCACAAGTTGAGCATTTGAATGGTTTTTCGACACAATGTGTTCTCGAGGTGTAAACTTTTAAGTATTCCTTCAGCTTGCAAGTGTAGTTGCATCCTGAGACTTGAGACTGTGCCCGCAAAGATCTTTTCATTTCTGTGAATTCCGAGGTGGATTTTAAGACATTGCTTTGTTTTGCTCCTGAAATTGCATCCGTCTGCGTCTGTTGGGCATTCGTAAGGTCTTTCATCACTGTGAACTGCACGGCCATGCCGCAATAAATATTTTTTGTACTTGGTCTTAAATCCACAGCCGGGCATTTCGCAAGACAATGGGAGCTCAGTAGAATGTATTAGCAACTGAGTTCGCAAAATGGCTTTGTTATAGCACTTGTAAATGCACATGGGACAGTGGGTGTTTCTTTTTTTAATTCTTTTAATTTCATAATGAAAACTTCTAACGTGTTGGTTCAAAGTGCTTAGTTGTCCGAAAGCTGCTGGGCACTGTTGACACTTTTGAGGCTTCTCCTTTGTGTGACTAACTATATATGAAGATTTAAGAGTGCTGCAGATTTGAATGCTTTTGTACACAAAGCACCTATACATTTTGGTTTTGGAGGTGTCTTGAATGTGTTCAAGAGAAATGTTGGGTAAAAGTTGATATTTTCTCATACAAGTTAATAACTCCATTGAATTCCATGACAACGAACAAAAACTCAACGTAGAAAGTCCCTGGAAATTTCCTCAGACAGGGAAACTTTAAACTAAATCTTCGGAAATCTTTGAGCATCTTCGTTTTGTGAAATACGCAATTTGACCTACTTTCAGTCATTTAAAAAGTCCTAAAGGTTTCTGCAATTCTAATATCTGCTAGCAAAGGTCAACTATTGAATCAATGTTGTTTCAAGTTCGAAGCGACAAAAAATAGTTAAGGGCAAATTTTTTATTTTAAATTTGCACAATCGAAATGCATATCTATATCAGTGTACTGTAAAATTCAATTATTGTAGTGTTGTTTTTGTTCTATAAACTTCGATCTCAACATCACAATCCTTCCCGGCAAATAATCCCAAATTTATAAATTGACCTAGTCGTATGTATTGACGTGCCACCCGGTTTTGACTGGGTGGAACCTGTTTGATTATTGCTCTCAGTTTCTTAGATTTTAATTTGCCACAGGCTTTCTTAATAAATACTTTGTAGCAGGAATTTAGACCATATAGTTTTAATTCCCTAAATAATTCAATTAGAGAACTAGAGCTCTGACACACAGCAAGTAAATCAGAGCGCTCGCGCTCGTTGCCATAGTTACTATTAAAAACCTAGCAACATAAACACAGAAAAACACTTTTGTTGTCTCACAGCCTAAAACGCTAATTGCGTTTTCACTTTGATTTTCATTCCCATTTTCCATCTGCCACGCAACGAACGAGCTGCACTTCATATTTTCACTCCACATAAAGCAAATCTACAGCTTGATTAAGTGCATTCATCAATGTTAATAGAAAATCCGGATTGGTTCCTCAGTCTGAAAATCGATTACGTAATCTAGCAGTCAATCTCAGTCTCACGTCTGATTGAAATTAATTCTACTTTGACTTTCATTCTGTAGGATGGAAATGAATGAACTATTAAAACGACTGTTCGTCAACAAGTGCACGTGCAACGATTCAAATGCCTGGGGCACAAAGAAAGAAGTCAACCAACAACTTGGAGTCAACTTGAGGACTGATTCTAATGTCCATCTGATGGTCGAGGATTTTGAAAAGAGGATCAAATCCAGGTCAAATGATCTTGGACAAATACCAGTAAACTGCGAAGAACGTATTGATGTCATGTCACAATTCTATCAGTGGATACCAGTGAAGCCGGAAAAACTACAAAGTAAATGCATTTTTGGATTTTTAAGATTCAAACTTTAATATTTATCGTGCTGCTTTTTAGAGTTCACAAAGGACAGCGAATTATCAGCTGCATTCAGATTCAAGGCAAATGAATTGTTCGTTAAAAAGCAGACCCTGAATTTGGCGTGGCATTTGTACAATGTAGCTATCATGTTTGCCGAGCCCACCGGAGCAGAACTTGGACTTGCATTTGCAAATCGCTCCGCTTTACTCTTGGAAAATCA
>JAQIWI010003234.1:0-10554 GCA_034698825.1 Deuterosminthurus bicinctus
CGGTGGTAGCGTATCGTATCTGACGCCGGATACATGGATACTCTTTGTATCGTATCACGTACCAAAATCCGCCATTTCGTTTTGCGCATGTACCAAAATCCGCCATTTTGTTTTGCGCATGTACCAAAAACCGCCTTTTTGTATTGCGCATGTACCAAAATCCGCCATTTTGTTTTGCGCATGTACCAAAATCCGCCTTTTTGTATTGCGCATGTACTGAAATCCACCATTTTGTTTTGCATATGTACCAAAATCCGCCATTTTGTATTGCGCATGTACCGAAATCCGCCATTTTGTTTTGCGCATGTACAGAAATCCGCCATTTTGTTGTGCGCATGTAATAAAATCCACCATTTTGTTTTGCTTATTTACAAAAATCCAATTCTCGGATACGGCTGATACGTATCCAAGCGTATCCGTATGCGTATCAGTATTAGTATCCAAATGGATACGGATACGAGGGGTCGTATCGTATCATATGGTCGCCATTTTGATACGAACAGTGGCCGTATCGTATCTGATGGCGCCATTTTGATACGATGAGTTGTCGTATCGTATCAGTATTCGTATCAGTATCACGTCGGATACTGATACCGGATCAGTATCACTTCGATCCCTAATCCCGACCCTCCCAAGTCAGCCTCTCGTCATACATAGGATCAGATTTAGTTCCAATGTAAATTGGCTCCCAGTTGAATTCACCATTTGTGCGCTTACCAACCGTAAAAACATGCAGGCCTTTCGTTGCATTGGCCCTCAGCCACTCTTTCTGTTTCGGGTTTAGAAAACAATTAGGACAAATTTGAGCATTAAAAGGTTGTGCAATTCTTTTGCTCAGCATCTTCTGCAGCTCGCTCTTGTCCTGAGGTAAGGCCGACACATTTGCCTCTACTTCAAATATCGGCAGCACAAACACTTTTGGGTCGGGGCTCATCTGGAGTTTGCTCCCATCCCTTTGGATCATTTCCAAGAAATCTGGAATCAAGCTTGGGCTTGGGTACAGCTCAATATCCGAGGCCAGGACGTAGTGTGTTGAAGCCATTTCACGGGCCACATTTCTCCCCACGTTCACTGGATAAGCCAGCTTTCTACTTTTTCCAAATGTTGTCAAATTTTGCCCAAAGCTCGGCCATATTAAGCAATTAATTCACTGAGGGCAGTCGACTGAAAGCCTCAGCTGCACTTTTGCTTAAGTCTTGAGGGATTTGTGAAGTGCCGAAAAACAAGTGGAAGCTCACAAAGTCTTTCACAAGGGGCGAGCATTCCCGCAGGTAATGGATTCGCAACAGAGCATCATCGAAGTCTGTTCCAGGGGTGTACAAACTGAGGGAGACTGGACCTAGACAACGCTCCACCAAGGGAACCAAATTGTCCAGATAAGTGTGGTCCGCATGTGTTGTATATGTCACGGACTCATCACAGGCAAAACGAAGCTTGGGCTTTACGTAAGTATACAAAACCCAGAAGGGTCCTCTTTGACCCAAAAATGGCACCTGGCTGAAATCATCGCATGGAAATAGTCGTTGTTGCCTTCTCATGTTTCCAGCTTGAATTTTAGCACGGCCGTTGGCAATAACCTCATCAGGAGTTTCTTCTTCTGAATTTGATACGACCAGAACAAGAGCAAGTTCTTGCTCAAGTAGCTTTTAAGGTCAAAGAGGACTTACCTGTTGACTCGGCCCTGGTCATTCTGTTGGTGTTGTTGTTGCTGTTCAACTTGGAAAGATAAATGTTCGTAAAGTCTACGTTTATTGCGATAGTTTGCGTAGGAAGCGGGAGATATATCGAAGTACAGTACAAGATGAAGGAAAGCAAGGAGAACAAGCTGATGGCGACGCTTAGTCGTGTGGCGCGTCCAACCATTTTCAAGTAAAGTTTTTAGTGTACAGAACTAACGGACAACCGGTTATATTGCAGTGGGAGCTGGCCGTAAGTGTTAGTGAACGACTGACATTTACTTGAACCACTTTAAGCACAAATTTCTATTACAGTAAGTTGAGTGAATTTGTCAACAACAAATTTAGTTGCTAAGCCATTTAGCATTCAAGGCACTTGGGACGACGGCCCTGTAAACCAATAATAAGACATCCAATTTAAATGAGTAACTCGGCATTCAGATACAAACTAAATAAAATGAACTCACCGACCGGGGTTATGGCCCTTTCCATGTGTTCCACTTAAAGGTTTAAATACACGCAATTACCACAACAAATGAGGGAAAGTCTTTATTTCATTTATGACAAAAATGTTACCCATCTTTTCGTGCTGTCTAATTCTATGTGCTGTATCAAAACATTAAACAACCAAATTAAAACGAATGATAAACTAGTCATTCAGGTATACACCAATTAAAAGTAGCTTACCGGCTGATCTCTTGCCATGTGTTTTAATATTGCATCGTCGACTATTGGATTCAGAAATAGGTAGTTATTTAAAAAAAATGAACAAAAGATGATTTTGAATATGTACAAAATTAATGATTCCTTACGTGAGCCTGATAGCTCTGCCATAGTTTCAATGGCCAAGCAGGCCACGCAAAACATTAAGCCGAAAGTCATTTTTCTTTAGAAAAATACGGGAGCTCTCTTCTGACTTTGTTGGCGTCTGGTGCAAGATTATTTGTTGCTTGAATCCTTCCGTGTTGAAGTTCTTCCGTGTTAAATTGTCATCTTTGTTCCATTGTACTATGTTTTGTTTGTTTTAATAAATTCGCTGAATTGCCTCATGGTATCGTGGATGTTTTAAATGCATCTCTGTTCAAATTAAAGGAACTATAAAGCTATTTGCTGCTGTAGTAAATGCTTGCAAGATATTTTAATTGCACATGTAATTTACTTGCAGATGGCCGGCAGCAGCAGCATTATTATAAGCACGAGAAAACAACGCCTATTCAGTACCAAGGCATATAGAATAAGAAGGTAGTGCCGATCGCAATGCAATTTGATTTTGCATTCTCCTCCCAGCGACACCCACGCGTTAACAGCAAAACATGTGCATACGGCAATTCCGCAGTGACGTAATCTAGCATATGTAGCTGTGTACAAAAATGCATTTAAATTCCGCAGTGTCGTCACAGCGAGCCGTCCCCTGTCGGATACTAGATCGGCACTACCTTCTTATTCTATATGTCTTGTTCAGTACGTAGTTTTCCTTTCCAATCGGACGGAATGCCAACATTTTTCCACGCTCCTCCCCAGCGAGTTCATGGTTTTTCTTCAGTATATAGGCCATTGGATTTTAACTTTAACAGGTAAATGTACCGTGAACCTCGTCACCTCGTTCTTACAATTGTATTCGTAATCACGGCAGTTCACCTCATGCGCCTTGTGCCAACCTTTTTGCATCTACCTGCACATGCGTGGCCATTCAGTTTCACAATTTTCTTCATAATGCCACCTTGTGTATTTTAATTTGTTCAACCTACAAGACTCTGCCCTCCAATGCGCATGTTTGTAATAACTTGATTCACTTTTGTTATCGTCATAGCAGCTGCATACGGGGTAAAGTTATAGCAAGCGTTGGTTATTCAGCCGCTTGAGCTGATCCCGAAAACATTTAACGAGCCGGGCAACTCACACTACAACGTGGCATACTTTAGATTAGGGATTGGCGCGGTGTTATACAATTACTAGTTTAGCAGTGCGAAAGGTTCAGTAGAGCGGAAGATTCCACGTCGAACGTTCCTTTCAATTAACGATGAGTGCCTAAAATTTGTGATTTAAAAGGACTTGCGCACTGCTTGTATTTTCTTCGCGCTGAATACAGACACAGAGCGCCACGTTCAGAAACTTGCGAAATAATTTAGACTCTGATCAACTCTATAAGTTATTTAAGTTTGAAAGAGGAAACCTTATCCCGGCCCACCCTGCACATTTTATAAAGCATCTCTCCATTACAGGGTCTAATACGCGAACTTCACAGCTAAGTAAGCGAGAAGCGGAGTGACTTGACTGTCTTACGGGCTGATAAGACTTCAAAGTCGTAGCCACTCAAGCAGGCGTGATTCACTGTGATCATTAAAACTACAATCATCATGCTCATTGAATTTAATTGCTTCGATTCCAATTCCACAATACAAGTAAAAACCAATGTTTCTTGATTGTCGCTAGCCCTCATCAAAGACAATTCTCACAGTGCCTCTGTCTCTGTACAAGTCCGAACCACAAAAGCCTATTGAAAAAATAAAGTAAATTTTCAAGAAACCATTATTTTTAATGATGTAAGGAGCCCGTCTTACTTGCTTCATTATCATCGAACCTTCCATTTCAAAAAGCATTTTGCATTTGGCCTGAATGACTGGCACATAGCCAGTCATTCAGCTCGGTAGAAATCTCCAAAAATGTCTGACTTTGGTGGTTTGAAAACAGAAATCTACAATAATGTGCCGCCGGGACCTGAACCTAGCTACAGTGTGTACCCGTTAAATGTTGTAAGTTTGATTCACAACTATCCGAATTGCCTGACCCACATCATTGATACCGATGGGAAGCTTGATGTAAACGGGCATACTGTGCCGTTGATTTCCTCTAATATGAAAGGAACGCGAAATTTTCGCCATGGCCTCGTGAATGTACGATATTTTCGCTGCATCCTGTCTATTGTGACGCACTTTCTGACTTGGGAGTATAGAACAGTATCCCTTTTCAATACTATGCTCCGATATCCCGGTTCGCATTCGCAAAGGGAGCATCGTGATAGAGTACTGATTTTTCCCCAAATTGCAATTATATTCACAAACCAACGCACCACCTCGTTTCTGGAACATCTTTTGGGGAACAAGAATCTACCAACTATTTTTATCTTTCGCCTTGGACCTGTCACGGCTATTAAAACGTGTGAAATTCGTGGTGAATTCTTCTGCGTTCAATGTACCCAGGCTCGGAGAATCTATGGCTTGCCAAAACTCAACATGAAATTCAAGTGTGCTTCACTCCAGACGTGTGGAGCCACAATGGAGGAAATTCGAAGGAACAACACGGAAAGCCTTCACAGTCGTTTATGGATTTATAGCCAACGTAAACACCTTACAGCCTTTAAAGAGAACGTGGTTTATTGTCACCCATGTGCGCATACATATGGGTTTTCAGTGGGAATCGATTCTGAACTCGCGAGCTTCTTGACGGAATCAAATCGTTTGAACCCAGTTCAACAATACGGCTACCCAGAAATCGAAAAGATCAAACATGGAGAGCTAATGTCATCACCAATCGATACCATCCTGGTAGGCACTACAGCTGCTTTAAAATTTGTAACCAACGCTGGTGTGTACCTTCCAAGAACATCGTACGAAATGTACTTTTCCCCCTTCGACTTCAGAGTCTGGATGTTGTTTCTTTCGGCTATTTGCTTGTCGTCACTGGTTATGACATTGATCTCTGTCCATGCGTACCATTTGGAATCACAGGAGGGGAGGCTGCACATGATTCTGGGATTCGCAGCGTGGAGTTTTCTCACTACGATAGGTCAGTACAAGCATGCCAACGTGCCAATAATTCCAGCAAAAATACGTGGATTTGGTGGTATTTGTATTGTGGTGGTGGCCTGGTTTGTTACCAGTACTTTCCTTGTCAACGTTTACTCTGCGGCCTTCAGCTCGGACGCAACGCGTACATTTCGCTACAGGACCAACTACTCAAAGTTTCTCGACCTCCCAAAAATGAAAACATATACACTTATCGATCATCACTTGTATGAGGAATTTTGGTTCATCTATTCTTACGAAAGACTTATCTCCGGCCACGACCAAATTCGAGCGTTCTGTAGATTCCACAGCATGACATTGCCTCAATGCTACATCCCAGGTGCTGCTTGGCACTTATTATTAAAACTCTATGATTTGGGTGCGCAGCTCGGACCAGATCAAATGGTAGTCGACCAAGAGCGTCTTGATCATGACTATCAACACAAAATCGAAGTACTAGCAAATGTGAACACAAACTTGACATTCTTGTTGGACAACGCAGAATTCGTCAGTCAAATTCTGGAAAAAGAAACCGACCCAGTTGTATTCTTGATATACGATCACGATTTCCCAAAATACTGGAGTTTTTTCCTGAAAATCATGGAGTCCAATCCAAAAATCAAGCTCGCCAGTAACTTCGAAGATAAAGAAAGTTTTCTTGTACAGACAAAGGGGTATTCATTCAGCAGTGGTCTCGATCCTGTTTACCAAGGGTTAGTAGTGCGCAAGATGAAAATGCTGATGACTTCAGGGATTTACGGTCTTTGGGAGAAATGGCAGCTCATTAAGTTTACTACTGGTGGCTTGAGACATGATCAGAGAGATTTGGAAAGTTCAAATAATGTTCAGTCTCTGTCCTTTGACAACTCAGGCACATCCTGGTTGTTTATGGCTCAAGTGCATGGATGGTTGGCTGGTGTATGTGTTTTTGTTGCTGAAATACTTGTAAAGATGGTAATGTGTCCATACAACTTCGTACTAGCGCTACTTGCTAACTGGATACGTCGTTATTGGAACTGTTATTGACATATTATGACCTTTGTGTTGCAACACGACTGACAGAAAATCATAATAGTGAGTGTAGTCCGAACATTGCATTTGTAATAGTAATAGCTACGATGTCTCATAATGGTAATTCAAATTCAAATGTATTAGCCTGAACTGTATGGTGAAAGTTTGGTAAAGAACTTCTGGTCGATCTACAGTTCTGACTGAGTCATTCCTTAAGTATCCTGAACATTGCAGTATTGCCGCCAATAAACAGGGACAACGAGAGTGCATGGACCAAATTAGACATTTAATTAACAATAGAAATTTTTGGTAAACATGTTAAGTTAACAATTACAGAAATGAGGAAGAACAAACGGTAGTAGTAGGAAGTATCAACTGGACTTTATTCATGGAAGAAAGGGCTCTCCATCCAACCAGCTCGCAACTCAGCTACTGCCAGACGGCCCCTGTAAAAATAAAATAGCAACTGTTACAACACATGAGAGAAAGGTGGACAGGCGATGAGGCCGTCAATGAGCTCCAGTTAAGTAGTTATATGATTATATGGGAAAACACGCAACCAAAATAAGCCTGTGATTACCTATGCTGGTTTCTTGAGAGTTTGGGTCCCAATGTCGCCCCCATTATGAAAGTGTGTGGACCTTAAAGTAGACACAAGCGTAATTCTAGTTTTAAAAAATCCAAGGTAGAGAAATTGTGGAAAGAGAATCAAGTCATTGCTTACCTTCTTACACGACCTCCAGCAATCGCATCGACCGGAAACCCTGGAAAAAATAAATCATGAGCCCTTGTACTTCTGTTCTATTCAAATGCAGGCGTTTTGGAAAGGATTGATTGTAAGTTTAATGGAATTAACCCCTGAACGGCAAGTATAAAACGCACGACAATCAGCAGTTGTAACAAGTCTGATAAAAATGTAAAAGAAAATCACCTCCATTGAAGCCATCTTGTTGCGGTGGGCTAGGAAACACTCGTGATATTGCTCCTGTAAGCAGAAACAGGCTCAATTATAGTACAGATATAAACTAGAAGCAAACGTGGGCGGACTTCTTGCAGTTTGTGTTGCTATTTCTGTAGACTCTTAAATTCTAAAAGTTCAGCAAGATGCTTGAGAGCACAAGCAACTGAAATAAATTATCAATACTTGTACGCATGGGCAACGGAAGAAATACGTGCAAAAAGCCAGCCCAAGTTTCTATCGCAAACGCAAGTACAGCAATGACCAGGCAGCAGACAAATTATTGTTTGCTACCATACCATTCCACCATGCCACTCACCTGGTTCGGTAGCTATACCCATAGCAAACTTTGGGATAACTGAAAATAATAAATTTTAATAATTGTACTCATGAGACTTCAGTTTGAATACTGTGTGAATAATTTAAATATAGCTCTCAATTGTACAGGAAGAATGGAATTCCGTAGAGAAAGCGCATCTGTTGCCCTGGCCATCTGGAAACACAAGTTATGGATGAAATATTAGTTTCAAATTGCCAATAAGAACAAGTCAAGCTGCGTAAAACCATAAACTAGCTCGCATAGCTATACTACAGTTTAGGGACACGTTTGAAATATTTGGACTGAGGTTTGAATCTTTGTGCATTAAACAGCATTAATTATGCCTGCACGGTGCACGGTCATAAACTGGCCAATTGCTATAGAAATCAGAAAGATGTCTTCCTGACTGTCATCGTCAGTTGAGCGTTCCCTCAACAAAGTGACAGCAGCAAAGTACAAGAATCCCTGGCATGCATGGGATATCTCAGATATTCACTTCAAATTAAAAATAATACTTCAAACAAGTGGCTTTTACCGTCACCGTTATCAGCATCATTTTCTTCTTCGATGACGCAAGCTGAGAAAGAGAAAAAAACAAAACTAGAATCATGTACACGCAGCACAAATATCAATGAATGACCTTGAAGTAAGTTTCTTCAGCTAAATATATTATGTCAAGTGCAAGTTTTGAGATCTCACCGCTGAAGTTAGTACCCCCGTTAGCTGCTATGGAAATTAAAATTATGAAATTAGTTTCAGTTTCGAATCAAGCAACAAATAATTTTAAGGCATGAAATATTGCGCCAGTGGTCCATAAGAGCGCTGCGCTGTACATGTTGAAATTTATTTTATTTTTTGACTCACCTTCCAGGTGAGCTGTTGCTAAGTCACTTCGCCGAGACCTCGTCCGAAATCCAAAAACTTCCTTGTACAAGTCATACGCATCTCGGGCATCTCCTGCAAGACCCCAAAAAAATCAGCACTCAAAACTGCAGAGACTGGATGAAAATTCTGGCACAATAAAGCCCAATTAATAGCAATAAGAGTACTCATTTTACCATAGTAAATGTACTGCCCGGGTCTCAATGGGCTTGTTATGATGACTGCACTGAGGACCGGATCTGACACGCATAATATGTACAAGAGCGAAGTGATTATCACGGAAATCTTCATTGTGACGGAAGTATTGTCAACTTATTGGGACTTGAAGCTCTGTCTGCATCAGTGAATCAGGACGGACTGGCCCCGCCGCTTGAGAAACTTGCTGCTGCAAGTTCTTATGTAGTAATTGCTATCATTTAGCAAACTGATGCCTTTAAGACAAATACAGGTACAGGTAGTGGCTGCGAGCTAAATATAAGTGCTCATTCATTCTAACATTATCATTGCCCACATTTTCCTATCTGCATCTATACATAAGTCCACAAATTTCCCTTGGAGTTAAAAGCAATGCAGCATATAAGGGTCCAATGGATCAATGGATTTGACTTTGTGGAGGTCAATACATTTTGAGAGCTGATAAAGGGAGCAGTTGTTAGCATGAATTTTCCATGAGTCCTTTGGGTTAGGGAGCATTCACAAATTGCTTCAACTTTTTTCACCTCACCTCCCATTAATCAGAAGAGAAGATGGTAATCTCAAGCAAAATCCCTCCCTCGCTCTATGCCATCATGCTTGAATTAAAGCTGAATTTTCTCAATTGACACTAGAATTTCTTGAGTACAAATATTCTTATTCATCTACTATTATTTTAGGACGCACCCAGCAAAAGATACCGCACGGCTGTAATGTAAAATTGGCACCGGTTAAATTGACTTTTGGGGCACGTCAATCGAAAGCCCTTGGTCCCCTCTTCCTTGTACCCGAGTTTTATTGAAGTTGACCGTCAGATTTTCGGGCAAATCGGGGTCAAAGGTCACCAGCTCGAATTGACAATTGCAGCAAAAGTAAGAGCAGAGATAATCACCCACAATAAAATCGCTCAACAATTGGCTGAGATATTCGAGCTCAAAAAAGTCTGATTTTAATTAACATGGGGCTTATGGGGATGGGTTTTTGGAGGCCAGTTTTGAAACTTTTGACGCTTATATCTCCCAAAATACTGATCGTACAGACTTGTGGAGCACACCAGCCGAAAGCTGAGAGCTTGGAGAATGTGTCTAACAATGTGGAAGTTTTCAGCTATTTTAAAGCCAACGCTCACAGGTGGTTGTTTGCAACATCAGGCAGGGGGAACCTGTGAGGGGTCCACAAAATCAATGAAAGGCCATTTGGACAGTTTAGTTTTAGTGAAAATCCCAAGATTGGTCCGAGGCCCGAATTTTTATTTATGAGACTGTTCAGTTGGCTTTACCAAAGTTTCTTGAACAGCACGACGACTCTTATAAATGAAATGTTCATTAGTCTATACATTGAATTGACACAACTCACATGGCTGCTTCTCTTGGAACTTCCGAATGGGAGTCGTTGCTTTTGCAATGTTCGACAATTCCTCGCCACTGTTGAATTCAGTCTCAAATCTATTGTACAATAGGCAAAGAAAAATAAACTTGGGAAAATTTCTAGAAAATGACTATGAACGATGCATACACCATAAAAGTTCATCAAACAGCAGAAACAGTGATTTGTCGGTAAATCTTGAGAACAAGCCTATTTCCACACATTCTGGAACCCAAATTCTTATCCAGGTGGTCGTAATAAAAAAAATCCATACTTCCATTCCAAATCGACCTGACCCAGCTAGAATATTCCAGTATTCCTAATGCAGCTGTGAAGTACAGTATAGTCCGAGCCGTTATTTCACCC
>JAQIWI010003235.1:0-10551 GCA_034698825.1 Deuterosminthurus bicinctus
ATGACACATACACTGACTACACTTGATGCGTTGTTTGTTTAAGTTAAAAGTACGACAAGGACAATAATGTTTTGAGAAAGTAGCAGAGAATTCTGCAGTCGCTAAACACACACATAGATATCCCAGCTATTGTAGAATAAATTAGTGGTCATAATAATAGTGATTGGAAGTCATATATGTTGTACAGCCAAAACAATGGAATATTTTGGCGCCTTTACAATGATAATGACAAGAGAGATGATAGAGATGTTGAAGATCAAACTATATTTATATTATTTCTAATAGGTGATACTGGATTAGGTGTGACTTGACCAGTAGAATCCAACTGAATACGAAGTTGCTCCAACTCTCTCAATCCGGATTCGGTGAGTTCATACTTGTGAACTACTAACTTATGATAGAAGTGAATTGCGAATCCAATAAATAAAACTAAGACCGGCACCATGATCACCGTTGCGGATGATGCGGCCATGATAGAATAGTCGTAAAATTTAACCCAACATAGAATAGCAAGTTCACAGAGAAAAAGAAATATGCCTAGTACAGTGCTGAAGGCCCACCCTGCTTCGATGTACCTGGAAAAAATGATAAAGAAATTAGCCTCAATCAAAAATGACGATAAAGAAATTTATTTAAGCTTCCGCTTCCTTGTATTTTGATGGTAAATGTAAATATATAGATTATCACGGAGGAAGATTTGCTTACCAGTGCATCCGCTCGTGAGGAGACTCTTCAACAATGTTAATATTATGAAGATTTGAGATGGCTTCTACATTGGGAAGTATGCAGGTACTTATCATTAGAGCCAACATATGAACAGCTACTAGAAGACTTGTACAAATGACGAATGCCACAAGAAGTCCTGATGGGACTTTCGTGTCTTCATTTAACTGCATTTCTACCATGGCAACCTGTGCAAATTACATAAGAACATTACATTTAATTTGGTGTCATAGCCAAAAGAAACTTGTCCAAATTCACTCACCATGGCGAAACCGGACATTAGGGCTGACGTCTTGTTTATGGCTTTCAGTTTGGCACGACTCAGATGCAGTTTCCTCCAACTGAGGAGTGTGGCAGCGGACTGAATGCCTTCCCCGTTCATGTTATACTGAAAAAAAATAAACCTTCATTATACAAAATAGCTCTATCATAGTCTTGCCAGCTGCTTTCTCCCTAACCTTTACGTGCACAAAAAGCGGACCGAGAAATTGAAAAACTATAAGATAACCGGAAGGAATGTACATGAGAAGACTGGACATCCTTACCGAAGAATAATAGCCGCGCAGAGCAGGAGGAACCCATTCCATGATTTTACTCACTCCTGCTTAAACTTCTAATCCGAAAGCACCGACACCAGACAAGTCAGCAGAGGAATTAAAAGCAAAAAAGACAGACAGCATATAATGTTAGTGCATCCACTCGATCACTTCTCCCATTGGCGTCATTTGATTTTTGACACGTCGAATGGAAACATTTCATCCGTCACCAAAATTACTACTACTTTCATTCATTCAATCAACTACATTTCTAAACTAATTCCTCTCCTTATCGTCAGATACAACCCGTCTAACCCAACAAACAAAATAATTAAAACTGAAAAGGGTTTTGACGTCTGCAGGTGAATCTTCTTCTACATATATATATATTACCTCTGTCAGCATAACTGCTGTCGGATCCCATGAGAATTTCCTATCCTTTTCCATGGTAAACACAATTATATATAACAAGTCTCTACACTCTTGATTTATTATATTCACTCTTTTCACACGCAACACATTTCTACTTTTTCAAACACATATATCCCAAAATACTCCGCATTATTTCTCACTCTCCCCAGTAAAGTCTCACGGATGGGTCATTGTTCAGCCGAGTAACCCTACAGATTATTGCTAAAATAATCAGTCAAATTAACTATTATTCAATCTGCAAATCAGGCGCAATCTTTAAATGCATCTAAGCTCAACCACGTTAAAGAAAAGAATCGGACAACTTGAGCATGGACAATTATTACTGCACTTACTTCAGACATAACTACTCGTATGTCTTGAGCACTAATGGATTTATTGACACATCGAGATCAATAATTTAGTGTCTTCTACAGTAGTCATCAAGTAGACAATAAGCAAATCATCTTATCATCATCAACAACAACAACAACAGCACTCATTCACTCACAATCCACTTTTCCAGGAATACATTCCAATAGTTCACAACGCCCATTTTCACACTAACAATACTAACTGTCTTAACAATTCAAACTGTTTCCAGCTAAACAGGTCTGAAAAGGGAACTTTTAATTGTCTTAAAAGCTTCCCTCATGTCACACCTGTTTTGTCCAGCAAGAAGTTGAAATTAATGCAACTGGGCATTGATTTCGAATTCGTCTTCGCGCCTAAACATTCCACAGTTTTCTGCTCGCTCACAATAATGGCGATCGCACTGGCTTCAGAAATTCGGCATTTGTTCCGAGTTGTGGTGCGAGTTCTTAACTAAAAATTACATTTCTGTCTTTATTTATACATCAAGTGGCGTGTATATAATAGTTGGTTTCATTATTTAAAACTTTATTTGTGTTTACTCGAGCTAATTAAGTTAGCTAGGTCAGACAGTATAATGACGATCCATTTTAGCATGTATCGTTTCACGAAAGAAATCTAAAACCGCAAGCCACTAAAAGCCTTCTGCATTGTAATATTTATCTTGATTCCGTCTAGTCAAGCAAGCACATTTTTCTCCCCGACACATTTGGGTTCATAGCAAATAAGCTTTTAACGAATGACTTGGAAGAGGAAAAAGTTGCAACAAAATATCCCAGCACATGTGCCCACAAATAATCCAAGACCAAGATTTTCACAGCTATGCTTCACGTCAGGGAAACACTTGGACAAAAACAAGTCACACGCTATTATTATTAATATAATTATAAAAAACAAGAATGATTATCGTAGCCTTGAGTGCGGAAAATGTCATAATTTAGTGAAGCCAGTCAAGTGAAACATTATGGGTAGCAGAAACTATTTTTCAAAGTCAGTAAGTGTGTACAAATCATGAAAGTGTTTTGATGATTGAGCTGCTTTAAAAAGAGAAATATATTTATAAATTTTTACCCCATTGTTGTCCGGTTCTTGATGGGGCGACGGTGCCACGGAGGGTAGGGAGGATGTGAAGGCATAATTATCATAGTAGAGCTGTGAGGAGATGGGCAGTATTGAATTACTGTGAGGATTACTGGCCTTTGACATTATCTCGTCCAAGTCGTCGGAATAATGATCCGGAAAAATCCAATCCTCTTCCTCTTCTTCCACATAAAGGAACTCCTCTACCCTTTGAAATGATAAAAAGGATCGGGTTGGCTGTTATAAAACGCTCTCTTGTGCACTGTACCACTTTGTTCTACCGTCTGGACCTTTTCCTTTGGGATCCTATACACCTGACAATGTAACAACACTTGTTTCACCTCGTCGAGCTATTTACTAAAGAGGGTCAAATACAAACTGTGTGAGGGCTATGAATGGAGAAGACACAGTGAAGCAATGCCCCTTTGGATTACAACTTGATTATAGCCCTGTAACAGAGGTGTTAAAGGCTCAATCCATTCACACTGCATAATATCTCTCTCTCTCTCTCTCTCTCTCTCTCTCTCTCTCTGCAACTGATCGGCTAAGTTATTGTTATTGGGATTCCATTATAGTATTTTTCTTCTCGTTATTTATTACCGATGATGTGCGTAAATCGAACAAGTGAGCTACACGAAAATGTAAATGCCTGTTTGTTCAGCTTCTGGCATTTACAGTCGTTAATCTGACTGCAAGCAAGCCGCTCTCAATAATGTGATTCCATTCAACACAGAAGCCTTGCTCCACCAACAAAACGCACTAAACACATCACGTCTTTGCCTCTTTTGTTTTCGTCAAATCCACTTGTTCATTCTCCCGAGAGCACAACGAGTCAGTATGATTGAGTACGTTCCAATGTCTTTTGGATGTCTCTACAATGGCAAGTCTTTTAATGTTTAAAAGGGAAGTCTTCGGTTGCTAAATAGGGAAGCCTTTGAATGTTTATCAGGAAAACCTTCCTTTGGATATTAAAGCAGGGATGTATTGAATAACATCCCCGTGAAAAACTGATACTAACTTGACTTATTGATGGCATCAACTGACTCACCGTCCAGCTTCCCAGCTGAATTTATTCCCCCTCATATCTCAACCCATATCTCCGTTCGCATATTACACACACACACACTTGAACTCTCCATTCGTATACTGCATTTGTCTAGCCAGAGACTCAAAAGTCATTGTTGCTAGCACGCACTCCTTAACCCTCATGATGGCTTTTTCAACATAATTCCCCTGAAATTTACGCATTCTCATTCGGAGAGCGCACTCAATCAAGTAAACATGAAGGGAATATATACACACAACAAGTGTTATTTCAAGGTACCATGTGGAACATGACCTTGAGAAGGCCAGAGGAAAGCTATTTATTAGAGATTCCACAAGCGGATTCTGTCGTTCAAGTTCAAGTGAATCCGATATCTCTATCGTTTCCGTCATGTTCATGTCCCTCAAAAGTTTTAGGGTGAAATCTATAGAGCCCACCCGATAAATACCTGACTGGATTCATATAATTAACACTACTTTTCATTGAGTTCGGACTATATGCCATGTACAAATAAAATGGACCGTCCCACCCACTGATCATAATCATACCCACAGCTTACATAGAAACAGAAACCCATAGGGAACAGGTGAGATTTTTTCCCATGAAATCACCTAGACGTCAAAAAGCACTTGACTACTATTATTATTATTCCACCCAAGTCTTTTTTCTACTATTATATCATGTCCTCAAAGGTGTTTTCACGTCCAGATTGAGCCATAATTATTTTTATTCCAGCTCAGATGATCAAAATCATTTGATTTCATATTCCAGGCGACAGTGGCAGTTTAATGAGATCACTGTTCTACGTAGTCAATGTTTTGTCATAACAAACTGCGATAAATCCCATTATAGCATATCAGTCATGCTGTTTGCTCATGTGATAATTCTCTGATTATCTTTGGCTAGCATTTTTTCAAGGGACCCCAAAGGAGCTTCAAAGTTTAAGGAACCATACAGCCAATCTTTCTTAACTTGAGCAGCCTTTGGCTCGCATAGGAGCATCTTGGAGCTGTGTGTAACTTTCAGCTCAGACTATAACTAAACTTATAACAACCTTTGCAATAAACTTGATTGGATTTTTTAGATTGAATGCCCGAAATACAACAACAAAGTCCACTAGACATTCTCATTCTCATAGAGAAGATACTGCAGCTCTCTAACGGCATAGAATTGAGCTTAAGGATCACAAAGCCCAGCTCACATCTGAGCCACATAGATGGGCCACGCCAGCCACATAAGCCCCGGACTGTGTGAATTGGAATTGAGGAGCACTTTACTTTATTTTATTTGTGTGTGTGGCTCCTTCGTATAACCTCTCACTCAGTCAGTACGCCACATAGTACACAAACACAATTTCTTCTTCTTTTATCTTATGGCAAAGCTAAGGAATCAAAAGTGAGGGCCTATACGTGAGATGAGCACAGTGTGTACAAAGTTTGTAGTATATGCATCATCATCATCACATTGTATTTATTAATTTTGACATTTAAAAGTGTAACATATCTGGGCAAAAAAATATTGGAGGAGAGGAAATAAAAATATAAGGGTTTACCCTTTCGCACATGACGGCTCCTGTTATTGTCCACTCAAATGTAAACAGAACATTTGGGGAATGTAAATACATCAAGAATTAAGAAGTTTGTCAAATCATCCGAATCACTGATCACTAATTAACCCGGTGGTGAAAGATAAGAAGAGTGAACAGTTTTTATTGTAAAACCTAAACTTGCTATTTAAAAGTGGCGTGGAAATTGAGTTGGTTCAAGGAGGGAAAAAGTGAGGGATATAGAATAGAACTTGAGCCCGACCAGCCCGACTTGTTTATTTTCTTCTTCTTCGGCTCGTAATTTGCATGTGCTCATTTCATTGATACTTGCACGTGTTTTCATCCGCGTTGAAAAAAAGAAACAAGACGGGAGGAATTAAGGCACATTTGAAGGAAGCAAGGATGGTGTGAAAATTGAAGACTCAAATTTTGGGAAGAACTTTGACCTATAGTGTGAAAAGTTTAAGCGGAATGAGTTTATTTCGGAAGGAGATATTTGCTTGAGGAAGATAGAAGAAGAAGAAGAAGAAGACTTGTTAAGAATTCCTGGAGTGTGATGAGTCAAGTAGGAAAAATGGAAATATGTCAGAAGAGGATGACCCGGAAGTTGGTGGGTTCATTTTAATATTTTCTATAATAATGCCTGTAGTTTTAATTCTGTCTGGTGTATGAGGTAATTTGAGGTCGTAATGGACTAACCACACGGTGACCTAGGTCAAATATACTGAGAGAGGAGCCTACTGATGGTGATCTTGGAAAATCAGACGGAGATTATAAGGGAGATTATAGAGTGTGGCAATCCGGGGGGAGATGACACGTTCTGGACATTTGATCTGATGAGGAAGAGCGTAAGATTCGGCTCACCTTGATAGCACTTCCGTCTTCGTGGTGTTAACTTTGGATTTGCTACAACATGAAAATTAGAATCCGTCTCGGAAGTAGTACTATGATTAATTTTCCGTGGCAATTACACTTCACCGCTCCGTTGGCTCTCACTTTTTTCCACAAGGGGTGGACTTATAGTTTGGAAATAATTTGTCTGGAAGAAAGGAAATGTTTAGTAAGATATTGAATGTAGGCAAGAGCCTGGGAGAAGTACTGGTGTCGGAAGGGCTAAAATTTTGCCTCACTAATGATGCCTTGCTCTATGTAGTCTTCGTCGCACTTTACTCGTCGTTGTCGTCTCACAATCATAACAGTCCTCAAATGGCTCACTGAAGGATGTTTCAACTGAGGCAACATCGGTAGAATTTTAATTACGGCAATGATAGCAGATAAACGTCATCCTCTGCCGCATCACAGTGAAGAAGGTGTCGCAGGGGCAATTATTTCAAGTCAGAACTAATTCATGAGCGAGCAGGGAGTTATATGTGCTTCTCATGGAGGCTGGATTTTGCTTAGTCAGGAACTGCTGAAATTTAATGCCTTTGTAAATAATGGGTTGATGCTAAATCCTTTATGTAAATGAGTTGTGAAATTTATGTGTGTTTTCTTTGCAGCGGGATCGAAAGGAGCGGAAATTTTACACGGATGATTGGGAGGGTGAAGCTGATGATGAGATCGAGGGGCCACAGAATTTTGACTTGGAGGAGAAGCTTGAAACTACAAGATTCAATCGAGCATTGATCAAAGAAATGCGGGGACAAGGTAAGGAAGGAGCTTATTTTCAGGTTACATCCTCAGTAATGTTTTTTTCTGTTACAACTGCTGATCTTTCTATAGACTTCAATCTGGCCTACATACAACACCATGGTTTCACAACTCCGATATTATTCCGGGATAAAACAGGGCTTGGCATTCGCGTACCCGGACCCAATTTCAGTGTGACTGATGTCAAAACTTGCGTTGGTAATGCATGATACTATTTTCGACGACGTTTATTGTGTATTATTTGCCGTAACTGAAACTGTTGCTTTAGGTTCAAAACGATTACTGGATGTGATGGATGTGAAAACTCAGAAGAATTTTGAATTGACAATGAAGCAATGGCAAGAGTACTATGACAACGCTAAGAGGGATCGACTACTTAATGTGATCAGTTTGGAATTTTCACATACTAAGCTAGAGAACTACGTTGAGTCCCCAACTGTAGTGCGTCAGATGGATTGGGTTGATCGAGTTTGGCCGAAGCATTTGAAAAATATGCAAACAGAGTCTACAAATGTAAGAAGTTGCCAAGTTTCTTAAAGCAGATGGAGTTTTTGATTGATTCGAATTTATTCAGGTGATGGACGAGATGATGTATCCAAAGGTACAGAAGTATTGTCTCATGAGTGTCAAAGGCTGCTTCACAGATTTTCACGTTGACTTCGGAGGAACCTCAGTCTGGTATCATATCCTCAAAGGTGCCAAGGTGAGATAAGCACGTTATTAACATTCTGGATCACGTCTGCTAATTATTTACGTACAAGTGTAACTCGGAATACTTAAATGTGGACCATAATTAAATGCTAATAATGCTTGTAGGTCTTCTGGCTCATACCACCGACGGATAAAAACTTAGACCTATACCAGGCATGGGTGTTGTCAGGGAAACAAGGGGATACCTTTTTCGGCGACAATGTTGACGAATGTGGTCGTGTGAAACTGCAGGCTGGTGACACATTTTTTATACCTTCGGGATGGATTCATGCTGTGTACACCCCGGCGGACTCTGTCGTCTTTGGAGGCAATTTTCTTCACAGTTTTGGGATTGACAAGCAACTGAAAATTGCTTCCGTTGAGGAAGCCACTAAAGTGAGTCAAAATCATTAATCAGTTCCTCTTCAAATCAAATCAATCAAACCGTCCTACAGTTATGTAAATGCGCTTTTGAATTGCAGGTGCCACAGAAATTTCGTTACCCATTCTTCACGGAAATGCTGTGGTACACACTTGAGCGCTATGTTCATTGTCTTCTTGGGCGGACTTACATAAGGATACCAGATAATAGTGAAGATAATGCGGAAAATTCTACCATTAAAGAACAGCAGCAGCTGCTACTAGTCCCACAGGTTATTAGTTATTTTCATTATGCTATCCCAGTGTTAGCTAATGTGTTCCTGAAGTATTAACAATGTATATAATTTTCACAGCAAGTTCACTTGACTCCACAAGAGCTGCTGGGTTTGAAAGCCATAGTCATGTACCTGCATCAACTGCCAATAGCCCGCAAGAATGTTCCGGCACTTATTTATGACCCGGTAGCACTTCTAAAGGAAATTAGGACTATAGTAGAAGAGCACAGATATGATCTCCCTGAAAAGGCTGTCACTGGGAAACCGATTCTTGTTTGGCCTGGAGAGAGACCAGAAGTAAGTGCCTAAGAGTTGTTTCAGTCAGCTCGTAACAGTCTTGACTAATTGGTTACCTTTCTCAGGACGTCGGGAAAGTGCAAGAAACGAAAAGGAAGCGGCCATTGAAGCCAGCTTCTACGTCAAAGGATAACACTCAAGCCTCTTCTGACGATGAGCCATTATCCAAGCGAATTAAATGTGGCCAGTGTCAGTCATGTCAGACGAGGGAAGATTGTAAGTCCTGCTTCAGATGCGTCTCTGTGGTGAAAGTGAAGGATAGGAACGGTCAGCAGAGAGGTTGTATCATGCGAGAATGTCTTATGGTAAGTTTGTACATGTCTTATGAAAAGGTTCGTTTGATTTGTAATGGTCTGAAAATTTTGACCGGTGTTTGCAGCCTATATTGCCATACCATTCAGCTTGCATTGAATGTGGACGAGATGGCTGGGGAGAGACGCCTAGCCCCCCTCACGGCATCCCTCCTCTGAAAGCAAGGGTACGCGACGAAGTCCTGTAGTTTTAGCTCCGAAATTATACCATTTTTACCATCCAACCTCGTAACAGTCATCGTACAGATTAAAGAGTTAATTATGTCTCTCAGGTATCTCAGTCAAATCTGATGGAGTGTATGCTTTGCAACCAAATTGCCCACCCCGTATGTGTAGCAGCAAAAACCAAGACTGTAGGAGTTGTGAATGATGACCTCCCCAACAGCTGGGACTGTCCAGTCTGTATTGATAAAATCACTCCGATTCGACCGACAAAGAAAGGACGTCCTTCAGACAGCAGGCGGGGGTCCATTGATAGTGGAAACACAAATGGCGTTCCCAGCTTAGCCCCATCGCTTTCAGGCAATCCTTCTGAACCGTCTCAAGTTGTTGCTGTTGTAGCTCCCGTTGAGAAGAAGGAAGTGGTGATTAAAGTGGAAAAGGATGTATCAGCTGAAACAAAACAGAAAATCATGCCGGATACTGTGCAACCTAAAAATGTAAGCGTTGGTTTAGAAAATGTGGGAAGATATGTAAGTTAGTTCTTTATGAACCCCTTGTTGTCTGGCAGATGAGAGAAGATGAGAAAGCTGTCCAGCAGAAAATGGCTTTAGCTGTACGACGAAAGTCTCTAGAAGAAGGTCTGATCAAAATCAATAAGAGCAAGGCAATATCTGAGGCCACTAAAGCCAAAACACCAACAGCCGATTCTTCTAAAGGCGGAAAGAGTAACCATAGCGATGGTAAATCTGATAAAACGAAAGAAGTCACCGTCAAGAAGGAACCTGAGGAAGAGTCGGAATCGGAAAAGTCTGGAAATTCAGAGGAAAGCGTGAAAAAACCGTCTCCGGTGAAATATCCGTTCAGGTAAACTTTTTTTATTTGGCACTCTTACTGAAGTTTCCTGTTCGTAGTTTCTGTGTTAACTAATTATTGGATTTTTTAGGACTGATCTATCAAACAAAATAATGAACGGGTCATCGAAAAGTTTGAAAAGGCCATCCAACGTTGTGAGACCAGCAGCTATAGGTTTTGACGACGAAGAGGAGACAAGTGCAAAGAAGAAAAAGAAAGTTGA
>JAQIWI010003236.1:0-10551 GCA_034698825.1 Deuterosminthurus bicinctus
GCCGGCCCATGATTATTTAAGGCATTAGTATTGAATAAAACCTATTTAAAATTACATTTCTTGTGGACCTTATTGGATTCCGACCTCCAAGCATGATATAATTACCCGTCAAAACTGGCGATCCTGCCAGGATCCAGCATGTCGGGATCCTGGTAGGTGTTCAGTACTTGTAGATTAATGAATTCTCCTCTCATCTCATATTAAGTAACTGAACCAAATTTTTCTATAACACAACTTAATGCATGTTTGATCAATCAATTGCGCACCGTTCTTTTATTTAAGATTATTCTGTCTAAGGGCAGACAATGTTATATACGACCTCACTCGCTTCTGTCTGGTATGTACAGACGCGATAGGTTACTAGTGTAAACAAGAAAATTACAGTTTCAGTTGTCTAACACTCTACAGGAATAGGGATTATAAGCAGATGTAGCTAGACGTTCCGATAATAAAAATAAAGATTCCAAAGGGATCTTTGCTGATAGCAAAACAGTAAGGGACCCCACGTAGAAATTTAGAGTGCAAGTGAAGAGAACCACGGATCTTCGTGACAAGTTTATTACTTAGGATGTCCAACTCAACCGTTCCTCTCGTACACTGACAATGTTTGGCTTTTCTGGCAGGAAACATAACTTTTGCCCAGCGTGACAATTATTGCGGTACTCGAGTTCCTCCAGATTCTCCAACGTGGGAAAATGCCTTCCAGATCACTTTTTCCACGGAACCCCTTAGCCGTAATAAAAATGAACAGGACACGTTTAGCTCATGGTGTTAAGTCCTTAAAAATGAGTTTGTATTACCAAGCCATGTGTTCAACGGTAGATCTCTTTCCTTTTTGTATTTTGTCCTTATATAAACATGGACAAAAAGCTGGGTAGTGGGAAGGAATTAAGTCCAAGGGAAGTGATAAATTTAGCCGGGAATATCTGTTCTAAAACCAGACGCTTTCAGTTAAACTAAAAAAGGGTCTGAAGTACAGGCTGCACTCCTCATGAATATATTGTTGAGGGTATCAACCCTGACAGAGCTTCGAATCCTTCTACTCCAACTTATAGATACGTGCTAGACGATGCCCCTTTAGAATCTAAAATAATAAGGAGGACGGGTACCCTCGGATCCCGAATCTCACCCTAGGAATTTCGATTCCCAAAATATCAACTCAGTCACCCAGTGACGATGAGCCGGAATAGTTACTCTAGTAACTATCCCCCGATCATTCTGTCAGTTTTTCTGCCACCTCCGTTTTAAAGTATACTTTCCTTTCCACCTAACTTTCTCAGACGCAATTCAACTCATCAGTATCAACTAAATAACCACGTTTCAGTATTACTCATTTCCTTATTTTCCCAAAAAAACGTGTTCCACAGACATCCGGTGACGGACCGTTTACCAGGAGTTTGGACGTAAGTTTAAATATAAGAATGGCAGACGCCCAGGGTGGAGACCCTGAAGTGGAAAACGCGCGCCATCACTCTTGGAGTGTGCGAAAGGCTGTAAACCCGCCACTATATTGGGGGCGGAAAGTGTATGTGCCTTCCTATTTCGTTGATATTTTTGAGAGTTGCGCGGAGGCAAACCCCTCACAGCGAATCTATTAAGAAAAGACTCCCCTCTGTGAGTGACAAGACCTATGACGACTACACCGTCCAACGTATGAAAAACTTCCACCGGTTTAAAAACTCTTTCTCCAGTTGGCTATGGAACGCCTTTGGAATTGCGTCCACCGATCAAGTGCGTGAGATAAAAGTACAAACTGATAACTTTTTTCAATATTTGGACTCGGTCAAGGACTTGATTCGCACAAAGACTTATTCAACCTTGAAACTGAACTCTCCGACTTGGATAATGGAACAGTCGTTAATGGATATGTACTTCGCGCAAATACTCCAAGTGCTAGCGGACGAACTTTCCCTTATTCGCACCCTCACGATAATGTCCTCATTTCTGCACCTGCAAGACACCTCCAATAATAAGGTTATCCCTCATGCATTCATTCCCCCAAGGATCCTGCGAAAATCGTTAGAGAAAATCCGTGCAAACTTACACCAGCATGGACGCACTCTTGCCATTCCAATATCGCAATTAAATGACTACTACAAGGTGCCGATCACTCAGTGCCAAGAGGGCCCACTAATGACACTAAAAAAAATATCCCGTTCGTGGATACTGAGGCACGCTGGGAGTTAATGCGGTTTTTTCCGGTTCCTTTCCGGTTTGACGACGCGATTCTCTTTCTCGATCTCCCAACCGTTATGGTAGCCAGGAATGGCGAAGTCATAAGGATCTTAGACCCATCCGACGTATTTATGTGTGGGGGGACGTATGAATTCCTCTGTAGGATCGCGTATCACTCGGCAGCCCAAGTGAA
The DNA here is from genome assembly GCA_034698825.1 of Deuterosminthurus bicinctus. Lineage (NCBI taxonomy): Eukaryota > Metazoa > Arthropoda > Collembola > Symphypleona > Bourletiellidae > Deuterosminthurus > Deuterosminthurus bicinctus. The sequence continues at coordinate 2,369 of JAQIWI010003236.1, forward strand.
GAACAAAAATTTTCTGAACATACTGCTCCAGAATCCCTCTGCACTACAAGTAAAACAAGCATGTCCATTTACTCAAGCTCACACAACTGAGATTCACGTAACTAGACTTCTCGGAGGAGTTTTCTCCGTAGCCCGCCTTCAAGTGGGATCCACCTTGCAGTGCCTGGACGAGGCGAAAACCTTCGAGGTCCTATCCAATCTACCAACCTTACGGCAATCTTGAAATCTCACTCCCGTGCCATTGCACAATTGTAACTGGAGGAACCACGGTCGCCTTGAATGACTTCCCTTGTCCGAATGATCTAGTTGATGTTCCCCAGTTGCGCACCGTGGTTCCGATGGAATGGACCGATCATCTGGTAGAATTACCTCATCCCGTGAAGTCACAGGAACCCTTGGTATTCCCTAACTTGACTGCAGAAATAATGCCATTCAACCGCGCAGCTAGCATGGGCTCCAAGGGGCTTCAGCCCCCTCCTTTGCTTCCAAGTTTACACTAGATATAATGAAGTTTCTGGTCAATGTGTAGATACACAATAAAGTAGCTTCTTGCATTATTCCTATGTCTGCCTCACGTCTCCCCACAATGCGAACGAGATCGTTTCTTTACATTTACATAACGAGCGTGAAATACAAGAACGTTCGACACAATACCGTTGCAAATGTAGCAAAGAAAGTTTAGTGAAACTAGTCTAGAAAGTTACTGGGGAATAGCTAGTCAAATCAAGTCATCGCGCAAGCGCAGCAGCAATGGCGATAATACGATTTTTTGATCAAATGTTTCAAATGTGACCAAAGGATTTCGAAAGCAACGACTTGAGAATAATTTTGAGCACGATATAGGCCAACCTAAAAGCATAAAAAGCATAGTAGAGCATAATGCATTTTACACCCTGGGTTGCTAGGTTCATTAAATTCCCCGTGTTTCAAAACCTCTGAATCCACTTTTGGTTGGTAGCAAAAAAAGCAGAAAATCATAAAAAGCATAATCGAAGAAAAAAAGCATAATTTTAAAAACTTCAGCAGAATCACCCGAATTCAATGTTTTTATGGGAATTTTTGTCTTTTTTCGAAACACACACAGTATCGCCTCAGGTAATATGGTTCTAAAACCAACTTTGTGGCTCAATTAGCGCGCAAAAATTAAATTTAATAGCTAATATTTTGAAATTTCGAGCGCAAACATCGAGAATGTTGGCGCGAGTAGAAATTTTTTCTTATAATTTTCAATTTTGTGGGCTATGTGGGGAGTTTTGAATGCAAAAAACTGCGTAAACGACTTGAAAACTTTAATTTTTCTCGATTTTCGCTTCAAAATTTGTAAAAAATGAGAGCATAAAAAAGCATAATCCACAGACCAAAATAGCATAAAAAGCATAATAAAATTTGCCAAAAAGCATAATTGACCCTTCGAAAAAAGCATAATTTGGGTTGCCCTGAATGATGACAATGAGATTGCCAATTTACCCGCAGCAGGAGTAAATCAGCTATAATACTTCAATGACCCTGGAGAAAATTATCATTTATGAAACATTCATGCAATATTTACGCTGAAATTTTGTTTGTGAACTCAAAGTTTGGCATGCCGGACACAATGAGTTCCTATGACCAACGATACAGCCATCAATTTAAATATTTTAGATACATGCGCAGCAATAATGACCTCTAGCCCCCTCCGTTTTAAATTCCTGGCTGCGCGGTTGATGCCATTCATTACGCAACTTGACGCCTCGGCTCCCATAATTGTAAATCTAACCAGTAAAAGTAAAAGGGACTTCGACGAATTCCGGATGCAAGAATCCTCCATTCAGTATCGAATCCATAACTGGATCTCACGCCAGTTCAGCTGTAGCAACCTTTTGATTTGGATTATCATGGGCAGTCACTCCGCAATCCTTGTGTTCCTCATGTACGACTATAGCCACCGCTGGAAGGCAATGGCGGTTACGGCAATCGCTGCGAGCATGGAAAACATCCCGATGGCAGCTGCGATGACGCCCTACGCAGAACAGAGAGACTTAATATGTGTCATGCCTCCGGAGTTAGACTCGAGCTTATGCATTATCATATTCGGTGTGTATGCTTTGTTAGTACCAAAAGTTTACGGATTGATGAAGACAATAATCCTCTGGACAGTGCGATGTATGACGTTCCGATTTAATCGGACCAACCCGAATCGTCGTCGGCATCCAGACCTCGCCCCAATACACGTGAGGAATCGCCACCTGTTGGAAGAAGGATTTCAAGAAGTGAACATTGATGACGCCGTTTTTACAAGAAGCCCCAAACTTCGGGCAGGTCAAGCAAGAGCCCCCTTACAAGAATTGCATCAGACCCAAGCCCCAAATCTCGTTGTGCCGCAGCCAATTGTCCAGTTGGACAAGAACAAGGCAGTCTTCAAGTCCAAGCCATGAGTTCTCTGCACTTCAAATTTTCGCACTTCCTACCATTACTTTTCTTTATATAATCTAAGCTAATCCCATTGTAAGTATAATATAGGAGGGGCTTGACAATAGTTACAGTTTTGTAGAACTGGGAAGACGGCTAAAACTTATGGGAGGCATAGCCTCAGCAAAAACAAACAAAAAGGGAATCAATTATTAGTGTTTAAGGCAAAGGGTTGGTGAATCATATAAATTCATGAACTAATTTGAATTCTCACGTTAACTTAGTGGAGCAAAAGTTTCACTCGCTTGGCTCCAAGCAACTTTCTGATGTCAGGGGAGAACTACCTGCCGGTGATTCATCTCCCCATGGCCCCTGGGATTCCAATTCCGCCACCAATTTACTCAGAATCCATCTACCCGGCTACCGATCCCGCACCTCAAATTCCAGTCTACCCTCAGCCCGTCCAACTTACTCGCACTCAGCGGCGGAAACAGAATCGCAAGGCGATTCGTGAGGGCATTCATAGGACTTTGCTTAATAACATAACAACAGTGGAAGACACCCCACCGGAACTGATGAAGCAGGCCTTTGATGAGTGGCTTTCCCCAGTTACTCTGACCATTGTAATGAAGAAGATCGCAAGAGTAACTGGGTACTTACCCATTCGGTTTGATTTAATTCAAAGGGACCTCGTTGAGCACTTCCACAAGGTGGGAGTCCATGTGGTTCCCATCACCTTAGCGAAGGTCCTCAGCCAACATTTCCAACTTCCAGGGGATCCCCAACAACTCACGCTTCCAGCCCTCATCACCAAGGTCCATGAATGAGGTCCATGGGATCACGTTGGGGTACGACATGACTTTTAGAGAAGTCCAAAAGTGGGCCGAAAGTGACGCCGTTCACAATAAACTCCGGGCTTACAACAACAAGTATGACCAGGAAATTAAATCGATCAGAGAGCAATTAAGCGCGGAAACCAGGGCTCACCTTAAAACAAAACAGGAACTTGAGTCCGCCCGTCAGGAGATTCTGGCACTCAAGGAAGACGCTAAGGAGTTCAATAACGCGTCCAAGCCTTATGTAAAGTGAATATTTCAACTGAATTTAAGTTACAAGTCCACGCATTTGTGTGAATTGAACATCAATATTGTTTTTAACTTACTCACGTCCTTCGTGTAATTTGTGTGACTCAGACCTATTAGAATTTGTGTGACTCAGAATTGTTAGTATTTGTGTGACTCAGAATTGTTAGAATTTGTGTTACTCAGAATTGTTAGTATTTGTATGACTCAGAATTGTTAGAATTTGTGTGACTCAGAATTGTTAGTATTTAAGTGACTAAGACTTGTTAATATTTTTGTGACTCAGGATTGTTAGTAGTATTTTATAATTATGAACTGTTTGGTTAAGAAATTGAGTACACGTAAGTTTTTAACTGATCGGGACTATTAGTTTAGAGGACAGGGATGATTGTGACCAACTTTTATTTTGTAAGCAAGGACCCACAAGGAATATGAGCGAGAGAGAAGGGATGAGGAGATGGTGAGCGAGAGGATGAGAAGGGTGTGGGTAGTCGGCGTTGGACCCTGGATGGATGTGGAGGGTTGTAATTAGACTGAGGAGTGTAAAGTGTCCTGTGGCTTTTGTTAAGTGTTCGTTATGTAAGTGCATACTATCAGGTGGAGCTTCGGGCCTACCTCGGCGTGTTTAAAGAGCTTCAGTAGTAAGAAAAGTTATCGTTTTGTCTCCGCCCTAGGCCATGCGGGTAAGAGGGAGGGGAGAGAGTAAAGCAGTGCAAGAAAAAAAAGAGAAGAAGGGAAGCTGAGGATCTGCCTGTGGAGGTAATGGAAAAGGTGATCACTGCAGCTTCCCTTTTTCTTCAAGCCTTGACGGGTGCTTGAGAAAAGGGAAGGCCTTCCCTTCCGGAAGGGAAGCTTGGGTCAGTACTTAAATAATTATCTGCCCAAGCTTCCAGGTAAAGAAATTTCTAGCTTTGAGAAACAACAACCTTGAGCAGCTGCTCAGGGTTGTAATTTTCCATGAGTACTTTGGCTCAAGAAAGAAAGCTTGGGTGAGCCAATCAAAAAAGCGCTCACCCAAGCTTTCTCAAAAATTAACGGATAATTTTTCATGATGATGCCAGTACAAAATGTCACGGTCTGAACGCTTATCAGCCAAGCTGCGGACGACGTATAGTGACAGATTCAGTGTTTTGCACAACAGAAAGGCATTCCGGGAGGATGTGAACTTTGCCTTATTTTCTAAGTCTCATCTAATAAAAAGTGTGGTTCCACAACAGCGAACATATGAAAAATACATCAAGTGACAGAGAAAAAACTTTATGTGCTGGTTGAAGACGGATTCGGTGAGAGTTTTCATAAATTAAAGACCAACTGTGATAAGGTGTACGGTCCTTTTCTTTCGGACGGTTCGGAGGCGGTGGTACCCGAGTTCTCTCGGGACCTAGAGACTGGCTGCAGCCTTGAGTTAACTCAGGCTACGGGTCAAACCGTCCGAAAGAAAAAGAACCGTGGGAGTGCTGTGATACGGAAGGATCGAAGGAGGAAGAAGCGGCAAGAAAAAGCTCGAGCCAGGTGGGTGAAGCCAAAAGTACAAGCGAATTTCTGGGAGGACCTTCCCTATGAAGAAATTTCGGAGGGAGAGGAATGGGAAAAGTAAGTTACAATTTATTATGCCGATGATGATGATGATGATGATGATGATGATCATAGGAATGGTGCAATATGTAAGATGAGTGATTATTTTTTATTTTATTTTTTTTTGAACAGCTGAGGGTCCAACAACCGTAAGCTCAGCTGGTCGGGATTTTAGAAGACGATGTTCTCTTCCACCAGAATTGATCTTGGAATGATGTTCTAGTAATGTTATAAATACTTTTTCTATAGCAGTGAGCAAAACCGTTTCTGTATGCTTGATTTCCTTGGCGTACATACGTAGCTCGTTCACTGTAATTATAGGAATGGTAGATGATGATGAGAGTATGGTGTTCAAGCACGCACATAGGATGTTCAAGAGGATTAAAAAAAGAAAGTTTGCTAGTATTTTTGCATGCTTTCATAATTGAAAGGTTTATATCGATATGGTAAATTTGTTTGTATAACCTTCAAATTGTCTGTGAGCGTATAGGGACCATATATAGCGTTGAAGTAATTCAATGATGTTACACACACACACACCACAAAGCTCATACATACACACACACACACATACACACAGCACAAAGCAAAAACATACATACACACACAAACACTTACAGACACACACACACACACTTACAGACACATACACACATACATACACACAGACAAGCAAAGGAAAAGCAGTAAGTCAAGATACTAAAAATGTGTGTGTATACGAAGGTTGAACTTTCAAATGTACCCATGCGCATCTTGGAGATCCTTGGGAGATGGAAGAGAAATCTTAAAATCAAGGAATTTCTAGTGTTGTCTCCCAAGAGAAAAGCTTTTCTTTCTGCATGAATTGTGAATGGTGGAGATAGAAGAAAGACGCTTGAGTGCTCTCGCGCTCGTCTAAATAATTCTCAATGCCTGCCTTCACCTTAAAGCCAATTATGGAAGAACATGTGCCTGGCCACGAGAATAGTGCTAATACTTTATGAACCACCTCTTTGCCGTGCTAGGACCATCATGTCGTGGCAAAGCCTTGTACATATAAAATATGAACGAGAGAGAGGTAGAAATACTTGCAATTACATTGCTTCAGACCCAGCCTGAAGATTGAGCTTGAAAGAAAAGAATAATGTGAGAGATGGGCGGAAGAGGTTGAGGCTGCGAGCGGATGGCAGACGGTGATGACATGAAACAGGAAGAGGACACTTTCCTTTAAAACGACTCTCATGCCATTCCAAATTGTTTTCTTTCGCTGTGTTGGTGTTGGTGGAAATTCTCCATCACAATTACACTGACACACACACACAGACACAGACACACACACTTGCACAGACACACACACACGCACAGACACACACACACACACACATGGTGATGTTGTAATATGAAGGTGTGAGCTGTCTATATGCAGCACAGTAGCAACAAAGTCTGGCTTGAGATGAAGATAAGGGCAACACGCGGAGGCTGGATGGATTAATATATGGAGACGCCACTCGTTGAAAAGACAAGGACATTATAGGACGTCTAAAAGAGAAACAAGTTTGTGTGACAAAGCCTTATTATTATTCCTCGTCGTTCTAGTAGTCTCCTGATGAAGATGACATGATAAGATGATAAAAAGGACTTCTTATATGCTCCAAGCCTCAAACTCGTACGTTCCTTCTATTCCTTCCTTCTTTAGCCAAAGAAATACAAGAAGGCAAGGATTACACGTGTACACACACACACACTCTATATTGAGTACGCACTCTCAAAGCACTTTCAAAAATCTCGGGCCGGTTTTGGAAATTTTGGGGTTCCCTCTTGAGGTCACCTTTTGAGTACTCAGGCACATTCCCTGAACTCTCAGCTTTCGAACGGTGTGCTACACATGTCTCTGCGATGATTATTTTGGAAGATATAGGCGCCCAAAGTTTTCAAAATGTCCCAAAAACGCCCGTAAAACACATGTTAAAATGGTCAGTTTTGGGGCGAGTTTGAATATCTCAGCCGTTTCTGGAGCGATTTTGATGATTGTTAGACCAAAAAATTTCCCAAAGACTCTAGTTTCAGAATTGGTAAACATCATGGCTGCTGCTTCAAAACTTCAAAAGTTATTCAAGTTTGAAAGTGTAAACCTATCTCTGAGCCACGCTGCACTTCTTTAAGCTTGTAAATAGATCACTTACCGTAAACTTCAAAGTGGACAGCTTGAGACACAGGATTTCCAACGCCATTGGCAGCAGCACAGACGTAAGAACCTTCATCATCCAATTGTGCGTTCTTGATTCGCAAAGTCTTCCCATTGTTTTCAACCACCACTCGGTCAGACTCCAGTGTACCATTTTCTCTTGTCCATGTGATCTTAGGGAACGGTCTGGAAGTATTGAGCAAAAGCAAGGACAAACCTTGGAAACGTTTTTTAACAACAAAATTTTATTACTAAAAACGAAATAGTCCCACTCACATTCCATGTACGACGCATTGCATCTCTACAGCATCGCCTTCCAGTGCCATAATGGTTCGAATGGCCGGGAATTGAGCAATGGGCTCCTGACAGTCTTCTATGGTCACCAATTCTTTTAATGTAGTCGCTTGAATTTCCACGTTTGCTTCCACTTCCGTGTAATCAACTGGGCGTCTCTGTACGAGGACGCCACCACGAGTAGACTCATAATATGATGGAAATATGAAGGCTTCACGCCCGTGAACAAAAAAGTCCTTGATGCAGCCCACAAACTGTTCATTTGTTTCCACACCAACTGCGCTGGAATTCGGCTGACCACCTAAATAGAATGGATGTTCAGTATTGGATGCTGTACAAAGGAGACTTCCCATGCCAGCTGTGGAAAACTGGCCGTCGACTCCCAACGTCGCCATATTCTCTGTCTTTGTAGCTGTCAAATAAACGAAATATAAAAAAAATATAACATTTGTGAGATTATGCTAAAATCAAACGCGATTTCATTCGTAGAAAAAATCTACCTTCAATCGTGTGCCATTTTCCATCGCATAAGTCCAAGGTTCCTGCTGGTGTGAAGGTGCTAGAGAATGGACCGTTGCCATTTTCCGCTGTGAACTTCACTGTGCCATTCAACATTTGTAGAACAATATAGTCCTTTTTTCCATGCACCGCCAAGATAAGTCCGGAGGGGTATCTTGGTT
>JAQIWI010003237.1:0-10550 GCA_034698825.1 Deuterosminthurus bicinctus
ATTTGGTCGATAAATGCAGGAGTAATCTTGGACAGAAATCCGGTTTTGGAGCAGCCGGCGAGAAATTCAATCGTCCGTTCCCCCCAGTGGCGTATTTTGGCCCACTTAAAGGGGGTGGCAGGAAAAACTGATTTTTTTTTAAATTCTGTTTTTAATGTAGATTTATTAAGTTTATTAGATAGAGTTCATTTATTTAGTTCAAATTTACGAGGTTTCATTTTCGCTAATAAATCAAAAATGGCATTGACGTTCGTATCATGACTCTTGTAAATTTATGGTAAAGCTAAGCCATTGAGCCTGTCTTCTAACATTGTTGATCTCAATTACCTCCTGAGCAAGCGCAGACCGGTAAACGTGCGTTCAACTGAGACTGTTGTAACTGGTAGCGTAGCAAATGACTGCAAGAGGACCCTGATGTCTTGGTACAAGCAGGCATCGTAGTAACCAAAAGCTCCCACGGCCTCAACTATAGCTTTACCTGTACAAATATCACATTGCTTTATGTTTACAAGATAGATGATGCTGCTGAGTTACACTTGAGCTCGCTACCTCTTATTAAATTCAATACTTGAAATACAATCTAACAATTACTAACTTTTACTGTATTTATTTTTAGTATTTAATACCAAATATTATTATCTGGCCCATGCATATTTTCTGCTGCATTCAAAAATCCACCTTCAAGTGCATTCAAATCTGGACCTTCCACTCCGTTTAAATCTTGACCTTGATCTTCATTCAAATTCCGACCTTGCTCTACATTCAGTTTTAGATCGGCATTACAATTTTCACTTTGCCCAGCGTTCAATCCAAGGCTTTGCTGCGCATTTAATTTTTGACGTTGCACTGCATTAAATCCTTGACCTTGCCATGCAATCAGTCCTTGACCTTGATATCCATTCAAAAATAATTGATCTTCATTCAAACTGTGACATTGATCTGATCATTGAATGTTTTCAGGCATATGGAAAGAGCTTCTGATGTCTTTGCAATCGCTTCCGGCCTCCTTCCTGCTTGGGCATCTCGTTAATTTATGTCGAAACTAATATTTTTTGTTCTTAGAAGCAATTAAGTTGCTTACTGCTTATCTGCCGTTGATGGATTGGACAAAGGACTTCAAGGACGGCGCGCTCTCCTGACATTAAATGGTATAGTCGCTCGATGGTTGTTCTAACGATACATAATGGCATCTTGATCTACAATTTTTGGGGAGTATCTTCAGCGTAATATTTTGTTGAAGGAATTTCAAGGCGTTGAAAACTTTTTTAATGACTTGATGAAACTGCATTTTATATAGTGTAAATTTATTTCCCAAGGGGCTGGCTAAAGCCCCATTAGCCCATATGTAGATATGCCACTGGTTCCCCCCACAGGGGGGGTTCTGATTGGCCATGGCGAAACGTGTCATCTACTATGACCCTAACCTTCAATCCCACAGATAATCAAAAGATTTGGCGACCATGAATATTTTAGAGGTTGAGTAACAAAATAGAAGCCCTCTAAGACTTATGATTAACTGGCAAAGAGGATATGGTGTACTTTTTATGGTAGATTTCAAGTGCTACTGTCCAAAGAGGTGGGAAGGTGGAAAAACATGTCTTAGTTAGTACAGCCAATGGGGTACAGGTCGTTCAAAATGTAATCGTAAGTGCAATCACTTGGTTCACATAAAAGTCAACAAACTCCGGCGTAGTTTCTCGACTAATTTCTCGAAATCCACTCTCCGTGAGGACCAAACTTCGAACAGATTTAATCCTTCGCTTCAGCTCGCTTCTGGAAATACCAACTTGAGGTTCAGGAGTGCTTTTGATCTTCTGAAGTACAGTTTCCATTGTATCAGTGATGACATAGGCATTGCCAAAACAAATGAGGTAAAACATCATTCCATTTAAAGCAATTAACCGCGCCTGACATGATATCCGTGTTTCCGAAGCGTATAATATAGAAGCTTCCGAGTATAGCACTTGTAAATGCCATAACTTTTCCATAGTAGAAACAGGTGGAGCACATCTGGTTGAAAAGATTGAACGAGATGGATAGTCGCCATATTTCTTGCCACACGTATCGCATATTTCCAAAGGATTTAATTCCATTGTCATCTATAAATCTAAACCAAAAATTTGAAACCACGGTCTATAGTTTTTTGATATTAAGATTGTCTAATACCTTTCCAGGTTTTTGAGTTCGGGGGTATATATGGCCAAAGTAGCACAGAGAATGTAAAAACTCAAATGAAAGGTGAATCCCATAAATGTGTACACTGTTAGATCAAAAATAACTGTTGCAGTTCGCAATGCCAGAATTTTTTTGGACTCTGAGTTGAGAAGTGAAAGAGTAAACGCATCCTCGGGATCCCCAATAATTATACTCAAGTAAGACAAACAAAGAAGTGAATGAGTGGCTACAGGAACAAAAAGAGTCAACATATCATCAGGGGAAAGGGATGGCAATCAGCGTACGAAATCCTTGCGATACGCCCTGAGGTACGACGTTACACGACGGTATCCTCGCACTACATCACCCAATTTCCATCTTAACAACTCTGTCTTTTGGCTGGCCACATCGGTGCATACGCTACTGGCACCTTGGCGAGATTCACAACATTGCCGCAAGGGACTGATCAAAATGAAAATATTCGCGAGGTACTTTTCCAACGCAACATTCCAAGCAAGTGCAACGACGAATGTACACAGAATAATTATCACGACGAGAGTACTTTGAACAGACCTCGAGTTGTAATGTACAGACTGTGACACATTAAAAATGGACATTGAGAGCTGCATCACCTTGAGTACAGCTAATACGCGATGGATGCGTAATATGACGCGAGAGAAGGCCGTGTTTTTTGGCTTTAGTTCTCCTGACGAAATGTCAACCAGAACAGGGATAGCGCCGAACATGGACGCTAGCTTCAAGATAGCAAAAGAAGGTTGAACGAGTTGGTAGGTGAGCATTTTTGAGTGCTGATGTTCTCGATAGTTAATTTCCGTCAAGACTAGTACAAAGATTGTTTAAAGAAAAATTTTTGAGTAGAATTTTTAGCAAACTTTAACTTTTGAAATGCACTAGAATGGAAACGGTAGTTTTTCTAAAAGTATTTCAGCGCTCTATACGTATTAGCACAGATGGTTCACCATAAAGCTCCCCATTATTACCGAACTTGAACAGAGCTTATTGTACACTAAGCTGGCTGTGTCAGTGAATAGACTTTTTAAAAGTGCTTCCCTTCGTAGAAAACTCCCGGAAGAGAACGATGGCCGTTGTCCTTGCTTTTAGAATGAGGAAGTTTTTAAGTGTAAAACTTAGTAAAAACATTAAAAATTAAATTCTTCTTAAGTTCCTGGCAACCTTCAGCAGGTTTTAAGGGTTGATTGACGTTTTAGAAGGAAACTATGTTACCCGGAAGTCTGAAAAGTAGGCTAACTTTTGCATTTAACTGCCGGAATCCTTTATGGCAACCTCAAAATTATTTACTTCCGGGATGGTTTTCAAGTTGAGTGGAAGTGTCGCATGAGATGAGCTTGGTTAAAATCATAGCCATCTATACCGCGCACTTGATTAAGAACGCTTTAAATTCGAACGCTGTTTATTTATTAATTTTTATATGTTACACATATATTTTCCATTTACTTAAGAATGGCCAAACATATTTTCACGAATTTTGTGCCAGTCAGAGTTCATGGACAATAGTCTACGTTGCAAAGGACATTTGACTCCCAGACCACGGTGACTCGTCTTGTTTAAAATGCAATCAAAAGTGCAACAACTTGGTTGACATAGAAGTCAAGAAACTCGGGTGTAGTTTTTCGACTTATATTTCGGAATCCACTCTCCGTAAGGGCCAATGGTCTGACTGATGCAATCCTCTGCTTCATCTCTCTTCTGCAAGTACCAACTTGAGATTGTGGCTTGTATTTGATCTTGTGAAGTATGTTGCTCATCATGTCGGTGATGACGTAGGCGGTGCCAAAACAAAGGACGTAGAACACTATTGCTTGAGCAGCAATCAATGCGACTACGCCCGAGATTGCATCTGTGATTCCAAAGCGTAAAACGTAGAAGCTTCCGAGCACCGAACAAGTAAACACCATAACTTTCCCATAGTAGAAACATTTGGAGCAAATTTGATTGAAAAGGTTGAATGTAATGGATAGATGCCGAACTTCCTGCCAAACCCAGCGCACATTTCTTGTGGATCTCATTCCATTTTCATCTTCCACCATCCTAAATGAGATTAAAAAATGTCAAACCATGAACCTGAGCCGTGCAGTAGATGTTTTTGTGTACGCATACCTTTCCAGTTTTTTAAGTTGGGACGTAAAATTGGCCAGGGTAGCGCAGATAATATACACAGCATTGAGGAAAGTAAATGCACTAAAAGTAAACACTATTAGATCAAAAAGAACCGTTACAATTCGCAATGCTAGGATTTCCTGAAATTCTAAACTTAAAAGCGATAGAGTGAAAACTTCCACGGGATCACCAATTATTATACACATGAAGCATAAACAAAGAGCCACTGGAATTGTCAGAGGAATAAAAATGGTCAACATTTCATGAGGTGAGAGGGAAGGCAAGGAGCGTATGAAATCCTCTCGATACGCCTTGAGGTACGACGCCACACGACGATATAATTGCACCAACTGACGTAAGTTCTTTCTGAGGAACTTTATCTTGGGGCTATTCACATCGTTGCATTCGCTAATGGTGCCTTGGCCAGATTGGTAAACTTGCCTCATCGGACTGATCAAAATGAAAACATCAATGGAGTGCTCTCCGACCAACAAATTCCAAACAAGAGCGGTGATGGATACCGCAAGAACCATTAACACTACAAGAGTAAGTTGCAGAGACCTTGTGTTCTGGAGTACAGACTCTGACAGATGAGAGATAGAAATTAAGAGTTGTGTTAACTTGAGCGCAGCTAATACACGATGTATTTTTAAAGCGATTCGAGACCAGCAAGTATTTTTCGGCTTCATTTCACCTGATGAAACGTTGACTAGCATGGGAATTGCACCAAAAATGGTCGCTAGCTTCAAAAGAGCAAAAGTGGGTTGAACGAGCAGGTAGGTCAGCATGACTAATTACTAATATTCTCAAGAGTTAATTAACGTAGTATGAGCACAAAGAACCTGAGAAAGTCTGTGAGCTTTCACAGAGTTTTGGCTTGAGAAACTTTAGTGTAAGGAGCGGTATTTGTAAAAGAACGTGAAAGCATTTACTAAGCAGACTACACGAACCAAAAGACTCGCGGTTCTAACTGACGGACGGGCGAAGAGCTGGGGCTGGCCTCGCCAATATTGATTTCCTATTATTTTAAGTTCTTGCTTCCTTGTATAAAACAGAACTCCCGGAAAAGAATGATTGACATTTACTTTTCTGTTGTGATGACGACTTAGTATTGCAACTTAAACCTCTGATTTTACATTTAAACTAAAATTCGGTTCAATTTCCTCCAAATTTTCCAGTAAATTGATCGGTGTTTCGAGAACGAAGCAAATTACAGATTTCAAGCCAGCCTTGGCTGGACGACAACTACAGCCCGTTTTCCTACGATGCGCAGCATAATCGTAAAATTACGTGCCATTCGATTCCAGAAATCCACGTTATTCTTAGCCGATTTCATGAGTTGAATAATGTTCCAAGTACGTCTTTCGTTAGTAAAGACACATATACCTAGAAGCATGAAGATAAAAAACAATTGAAACACAGCACTCAGATTTTCCAGCGTCATTCCGGTCCACGGGGCGTCACCTGCAACCAAAGGCTTGAAGTTGCGCCAGATTACAGCAAGTTTGGATGCTCTCACCCTTGCTGCCCGAAATTGGATTTCCTCTCTTCGCTCGTAGTTTCTACAGTCTTCGTAGACAGCACAAGCATCCCTACCATCCTGCCAGTACTTCTATAAGCCACACATGCAAAAGGCCCCCAAAATTCTTTGAAATATTGGTTCTAGGAAATTACTTTGCAGTGAGAAGGGTGCTGCAGTAGAGAAAAATCGCAATTTCCCACCATGCAAGACACGTAGTTTAGTGTTGTGGGCCATGGTCGAAATCCCATAAGCACTGACTGCCTGTGTATAACCAACAGCTTCCCCAGCTCGATAGTAGTTTGGTGAGATGTATGAAAGAAGTTTTAAATTTGTAGTCGTCAGTAGCGTTGGATGATGAGCTGACACGAAAAAGGCATATCTCTGCAAATTTCTGCAATTGGATGCTCAAACTTTTTTGTACCGTAGGCTTTGGCATATGACGTCTAATGAAAAAGAAATTGGCCAAAAAGGTTAAAATTTACGAGAGTTATGAGCGTTTTCATTTTTTTCGGGGTTTCTCCGACTTCTCGGGAACTATAAGGCGCACGGAGTAATTGAAAGTCTCACATGAAATCTGAAGAGCTATTAATGCATGTTGTGTTTTAGTGCAGTTTGAATCTTGACTATGTAATGTAGCAACTAAATCTGTGTATTTGAAAGTTAAAACCTAAAAAAATCAGTTATAAATATACTCAAATGCTCAAACTGTTTACAAAAGGAGGTGTATGTTTCGTAAAATAAAATGTTTGCCGGTTTATTTTCATTGATTAATTTGATCGCATGATGTCTCAATCTTTGGACTATTCAGAACATTACTAACGACATTTCGTATGCATGCTCAACGTGTATAAACCGAAATGCTTATGGGCGTTATTATTCCCGCATTAATATTTATGCCCTCATTAGAAATTGCTCTATTTTCTCAAACACTAGGCAATTTATTTGTTCTTGACGACACTCACGATGGCCTTGCAAACAACTACAAAGGCACAAGACTAACAAATTAAGTGAAATTGAGACGCCATATTAAAGTTTGGCAAACATACTTTTGTACGTTACTGTGAACAGTTATAGTGCAATGGTGGATCCATTCAAGTTATATACTTGATAATTGATAACGGTCGAGTACAATGTTCAACAACATAACATTCATTCTTGTGGTACATTTGGTGCACAGCTGAACAGGCGTTCTTGTTAAGATCTCAATTTTTAGTAGTAAATTGTGGTAGAAGTATCCAGTATATGAAAAGCTTGAATCGCAAATCGCAACACATTGAATTATATGGATTTATAAAGACCACTGACTAATGTTGAAGACCACCCAGCTAATCAATTATGACAACCATGACGAACCTAGTGAGTTTTATCAGTCCGTCAGCGGCTATTCCAACCGAAGCTCAAAATCTGCTCCAGCTATTCCATGGCCTCACAGTTTACCTTCTCACCCTAAAGATCAAAACCGGTTGTCACGACGAAACGAGACTTTTCATTGAGTTCTACACGAATATACTGTACGCACCTTTCGTCTACGAGTGTCAGGCAACAAGGAACGAGAGTGAGTTGGGTCCAAAGTTTAACAGAAACGAACCAGTTATTCTGCCTTCCAAGTTCAATCACCAAAGTGTCCAATTATTCTTACCAGCGATCACAAAATCTTTCAATGCTACAAAAGAGAAGCTCGGGTACACTCGCAACCTCATCTACGGTTGGAGACAAGTCGCAAACTACTACGTCATATTCGCCCCAAAAGTCATGAAGAATGAACCAGGTGCAATTGAAAGCTTTAAAAAATTCAAGGACATTTGTACACCTTCTAGATTTTTGTTTGTGTGGGATCTGGAAGAGATTGATACACTGTGTGTATTTTGTCCCCATGCTGAGGCTGCGCAGTATCTTTATCCTTTAAAAATTCCAAGCAGCATCCAAGTGATCATTGAAATCGACAAGGAAATCAACAGGAACATGCTCCGAACAAGGGTGCACATGTTAGGGAAACATGGAGTACAGGAACATTGTACACGCTCTACACACTCACGCCAACTGGATCCAATCCCCTGCGCTGTGTATGAAGTCATTGTCCGAACAAACGCTACTATTGATTTCACACGTCTCCGAAACGTACCCACAGAATGGGGTGATGAATACGTGAGCAATATGGCAGGTGGTCTCTACCCGGGCTGCGCTTTAAATCTAAAAAGCCGCCAGCGAAAAATTCCTTTTGAATGGGCGCTCGTTGGGGAGAGCAGGATTGAGTTTTCATTTGTGAATGTCGTTCAAACTCATGTAATGGGAATGTCGGCGATTTGGAAGGCGTTTGGCGTGGAAATGTGGCTTTTTGTACTCCTGACAGTACTGTCGACAACAACAGTACTCGCATTTGCTTACAGACAGGTAAATTCCTCAATTGGGAACAACTTCTTGTATTCACTCGCATTGGTTTTTTCGTTGGCAATTGATTGCTTTGCTGAAAGTGGTGTACATGCGAGGTACTCAACGTTGCTGATAGCGTTGCTCATATTTTCATGGGCGCAAGTGTCCATGATTCTGAATAATAGCTACAAAGGCTACTTGTTTAGTGAACTTGCATCAGAATCCTCACCAGATGTTCCTAAAGATATTGAAGGCCTCGCCGCGACGCCTGCTTTTATGTTCTCGCTTTCTTCCATGAGTTTGTCAAGAGGCAGTATATCATCTTACTTTCACTATCATATCAAAGACGCACTGAGCCTGCGCAATAGAACTAGTGATCACATGGGTGATGTCATCGAGAACATGTCCCATCGACTCTTGTTTTCTCCGTTGGATCTACGTGAAGCAGTTCTTCGCCAAGCCAAGTTTCAAACAAATGGAACTATAATTACGAAATGGGACAACTCAACAGAAGAATCGAAGATACCAAAGGACCACATTTTTGTTGGCTCACTACCCGAAGTCACCGCTTATACCTTCGCTCTGGGGCTTGTTTCTCAGCCAGACCACCACCGGCACTTTGTGTTTGGAGAAGGACTTCCTTTGTTCTTTAACAAAATTCCAATTTTTATTCAACCAAATTTCTTTCTTGGAATTTTCACCCGAAGAATGTTTAGTCTGGTTGAGTCAGGCATTTGGAATATGTGGGAACGGACTTATAGCAGTGCAAAAATGTTTCATGACACGAAAAAAATGGTGGATTTGATGAAGAACTCAAGCTTAAAGGTCAAGTCAGCCAGTCGTATCCTTCTACAGTTGAGCAATGAAGATTTAAGTTCGCCTGAACTGGAAGATTTTGAGCGGCCATTGACGTTGAGATTTCTGGCAGGGCCCTTAGAGGTTTTGGGCTTGGGATTAATCTTGGCGTTTACAGTGTTTACTTATGAGTATCTCAAGTTCTTGGCTTTCAGAGCTTTTGGCGTGGAAAATCATGTACAGTGCATTACTGGAACGTCGTATGACCTTTCTCTTCATCAGGATAGTACTGAAACTGATGAGTGTGTGGTTACTCTTGTTGACCATAAACCATAGTGACGTCACAATGTACATTTTGTTTACAAACGTTCAGTGGATTCTTGTACAATGAATAAATGTTATGTTAAATGAGGGAATAGTAAGCATTTATAGATATTTAGTCATCCTTAAATCTAAGGCCAAGAGTTTACTAGGTCAAGTCATCAGGCTTACTCCTAGCATCTACGCTTTAATGCGTCAGATGGGACATATTAACACGCACATATTAGTGTGAGGAAAGGGGCTGTTGCAACACTAATGACTGCTTCAATAGCAACCACCACAACAGATATCGCCCAACCCACTAACAAAAAGTAAAACACCCCAATAAGATTTCCCAACCATGGACCATCCTTGCATTCCCTTCCACAAAAGTCACTGAGCTGATTGCTTTGGCCACTTTTAAAGACACGAAGCTTAGCTTGTCCTACATGCTCCTTCACCATTCTATTATATAGATTTGCCTCCACGACAGGGAATAAAATACTATTCATAGCCTCCACCAGTATCGAATGCTTCTTCAATGCCACTGCAGCGTAGAAAGGCCTTGTCCTTGCAGCTGCAAACCGTAACGGTGTTTGCCGGCAGCGATCCGTCAAGTCAGTTTGCATGATGAAATCTGCCACCTCATAGTAAATTATGCAAGCACTTTTAGGATGTAACGACTCCAAGAGACATTTTGCAACACTTGTTTCGGTCGTTATCTTTTCAAAGATCTTGCGATATGAGACCAACGTCCCTTTGCGAAAGTAGGCGACAGAGTTGCCTTTAGCAGACCACAATGTTAGCCGATAGTCCGATTGCGCAAGCTCGTCAAAAGTGTCCGGAACGGGCGCATCCATTGGGAACGTCATGAAGTAAAACAGTTTGCATTGATATGCAGTGGATAGAATGATGGCAGCAAGAAGCCACAGAGAAGGGAGAATTCGCGTGTGTTTCTTTATGCTGTAAAGCTGAGTGAGGCAGGAGGCAACCAAGAAGCTGACTACTTTTGTCACATCGTAAAAATTTATCGAAGCCTTTTTGCTTTCTTTCTTTAAGTTTAGCTGAACCTCAGCTCTAAATCGAGCTTCGGTTGCGAAGAAAAAAGTGAGTACGCTCATAGTTAACGCTATAAGAATGTACGTTGTCGCTGTAAACGGCTTTAGGACAGCCAGCCAATTGAAAAATTGTTTTGGTACTGCAGTTACAAAGGTCATGGCTATGCGTTCAATGGGTACCGAGAAGTCGATGAGGGGAAAGCGGGACTCTG
>JAQIWI010003238.1:0-10548 GCA_034698825.1 Deuterosminthurus bicinctus
TAATGTCCACAGCCTAACCTTCGTCTCCATTTGAGTTCTAAATCAAAGCATTTAATTTATTTAAAGACTGTCGAATTGCAAAATCACATCACTTATTCCATTACAATGATTTTGGTGTACCAGCCTTAATTACGTCCAAGTAAATAAAAGATTATCTTGGGCGAGTGGGATTTCACAGACGGCTTAGTATACGTGTTCAACTCAAAACAGCTTGAAACCTTGGCTGTTATTGCAATGGCAGCGGACAGAATGGTTAAATTGTGACTTGTGACAGCTGGAGTTCTAGATTTCATCATGCTCACAGAAGAAGATCTCCGTTTAAGTTATAACTTACTTGGGATTTGTGCAAAACTGAACCTTTTCCCATGCGACTTTGAAGACGGAGGAAAGTTCATGAGTATCAGATGCAGCTGGAAACGGTTGCTAGCGTGGAAATGTCTTCTTAGCACCTCTGTGATATACTGTGTCTACATAAACGCCCGAATGGTGGAAGAAATTTTGCATGGACGATCAGAAAGTATGGCAAAAACTGGAATCCACATTGTTCGCTCTATTTTATCATGCATCATGAGCTACTTTGCCTACGACGGCTTCATCAATTATGGCATCGAGAAGAAAATAATATACAACTTTACACACTCGTCTACACCGAACGGTATTTATAATGTTTGAAGTCTTTTCAACAATGAAGATTAACTTTTGTAATTTTAAAATAGATTGTTACAAAAAATTGGGCTACAATCAGGACAATCTGGTTCGCAATACCCCGATGATGTTGTATCCCGTTGCGATTTACTTGTTGCTCATTTTTTTGGCATATTCTGACTCACCCCAGTACCTTCACTCAGCGTTACCACCAGCTCTGAAAGGCTGGCTCAGCATGGGAATATTCGCAATGCTTGAATGGCTCATAGGACTTTTCTGGGTTGCGCAGGTGCATCTGTACCTTGTTATGCATACGACGTTCCTCCAAAAAGTTGAATATGAACTACTGAAAGGGACACATTTTTCCAAGTAAGCTACAAAGTAAATACAAAACTATTATAATTGCACTAGAATTTACCGTAATCGATGTAACTTAATTTTTTTTAATAGAACCAACAATCGAATACTTGCTGTGTGGACGTGTGAGAAAAACATCAGGATATTGAAAACAGTTCAAGTGGCAATGACCATCCATAGAGTGGGCAATAGCAATAGCATTTTTGTACATAAGGCTGTCGGCGCTGCATTTATCATTTCATGCTTTTACTTCTGTATTCGATTGGTTCCTGTCGCCCCTCAAATGGCATTCGTGTTTTTGGTCAATGCGACCAACTCCACTAGCTTCTATTCAGTATTGTGGGACCGTGCACATTGGATTCCTACGCTTATGACGACAATGCGTCGTGAGTTGCTAAGGTGCATTACAGGTCGTTCAGCGCAGGCAGGGATTTCGAGGAGGAGAATCATGTCTATTGCTGCTTGGGGTGTCAAGTCAGGATCTTTCCACTGGATGGAGAGAGACTCTACTCTACTTTATAATCATTTTGTCGTTACGAATGTCATTTCACTCCTTGTAAGCTTTTGATCAGACAGGAAGGTATAATTTTTACGAACACATTCAATCGCTGCTGCTTTTATAAATTGGAGCCATTCGTGAGTTTTTCACAATTTGAATTGGTCATTGGTTCGTCTCAACGAAAGCTGTAGGTTACGATGGTAACGTAAGGCCTCATGTGATCCATTACTAAATTTAGAAAAAACAACTTAAGTAACTATCAAGCCATTTCCGGGCAAATTGGGGTCAAAGGTCATGTACTCAAGTTAACAAACTGGGTCAGTCTAAAACAGATTCTGGGGTTTTCGACCACGAGAAAAAATGTGGTTCGGTCAGTTATTTTATTGGGCTACTCCTTCCGTAGATGAGTAGGGGTCAATGTGACATTGATACCTAATACGTTTCTCCGGGTGTAAAAATTTAGTCAAATGGAGACCACCATAATTTTTCTCGACCCCGAGAACCCCGCGACCACGGATTTTTCAGGGTCATTTTGCAAAGGTCATTTCTGGTCATGAGGTCACGGCCAGAGTTCCGGCGAAAATCCCGGTTAGCGTCAGTTGAAAAAATCCGTAAAATTCTGTCCTTATAACCCTTGAACTAATGCGTGACTGTACCAATTTGTTTCGGATTCTATGGAGCGGATTCAGGGTAAGTTGGGGTCAAAGGTCACGAAAACTGATGATCAATTTCTGAGTGAATGTGAGCAGATTTAGATGTTTTCGACTACGAGAAAAAATGTGGTACCGTCAGTTATTTTTTTTACCTTAATTAAAGGTCAAACATGGGGTCAAAGTTCACATGCCTTGTACGTTTCTCCGGGGGTCCAAATTTTGTTAAATGCAGACCACCATAGATTTTCTCGACCCCGAAAACCCAATGATTACCTAATTTTCAGGGTCAATTTGTAAAGGTCATTTCAGGTCACGGGGTCACGGCGGGAGTTTCAGCGAAAATCCCGGTTGGCATCAGATGAAAACATCTGAAATATTGTGTACTTATAGCCCACCACCTAATGTATGACTCTGCCAAGTTGTATCGAATTCTATGGAGCGGATTCCGGGTAAAATGGGGTCAAAGGTCACATAATATTTTAATCTGAGCAAAAAAATTGTGATTTAGATACATGCAGACACGAACAATTGAACCGTAGGCAACAAGCATATTCACGTTATTTTTGAGGGCAAAATCTATGAGAATTAGCAAAGATACGTTACCTTCTGTGAAAATTTCCCATACGGACACGGAGTTTCCTACACGTTGTGCTGACAAAAATCTGCCGCCTGATTACAGCACGTCATTCTGCACGCATGTGCAACAGAACAGGTTACTAGACCTAAAAGCTGAGAGATCTTGAAAGGTTTCTCGAAAGCAAAATGTAACGTCATTGTGGTGTAAACTAGAAGGACCAACCAAATGCATGAAACCAAAGACTGGAGAAAATTTCAATTTTTTTTGGCGGATACAAGCGAAATTGAAATAACCTGTCAAGTTGTAATTGATTCCATGCAATTTTTGGTTGGTTTAGACTAGATTCATTTGAATTGAAATACAGCCTACTACTTAGTCGTCAACTGGACTTTGCTCCCCCAGGAAATCTCTACAAAAAACAAGACAGCAGCAACTGCGGTGCATCTTGTAAACAAATTAAAAAATGCTCCAAGATCAGAGTTTCGCAACGATAACGGGCCATACTTGGGGTCACCATTCTTGCTGTCATACTTTTTTCTCCTCCACTCATCAGCTCCCGACGAATTTTTTCTGTACATCTCATAAATGCCCGACTCAAACAACACAGTCATGGTTCGTGGTACAATGTTGTAGTACGCACTCACATCATGAGCAAAGCAATATTGCTGTAAACTTAAAAAGTTACCTCCAGACTCTTTGTTGTGATGAAACTTTAACTTTCTGTTTGTACGCATTGATTCCCTAAAGTACTTCTTCCAATGCCAATAAAATAGACCGAGTGGGACAACGACAGCTGTGCGAGGAGCATTCAACTCGTTTTTAATCAAGTGCGGCAATCTGCCATTGCATGTGAGTTCTATACGCGATTTTAGATCCTGGAAAGTGTAATTTTCTTTGCAATGGAGGCTTAAAATAAATCTGCATTCCTCGGTCGGTGTTTGTGAGCAAAACTGCTCAAATGATTCAATACTTAGCGTAGACCAAGTCAGATTCTGTAGAGATTTGCATCTACTGCCTTTCTCTCTTGTTCGTCTCGTCAAGTTTCTCGTTCGTCTCATTTAGTTTTCCCATCATGACCTTCATAACTTGTCCGAGTACTGGATCCTTTGCTATAAGCTGACAGAGAGCAGCATCGTCCTGTGAGCATGTTGTGCTCATTAAGGACATTCCCGTAGGTGTTTCTCCCTGTTGGCCGGATTAAAACAAACTTTGTATTATACCTGCGGAAAGAATTTATCGGCTGAGGCCTGATCCGGCATGTCCAAGTTACAAACAGCTTTAGTAATTACCTTTAGACTTGATGTATGAAATGTGTCCATTGTGTGGAGTAACTAATAACTAGAACTGTTACGGCTTTCCTGTGTGTTTTCTGGAGTTTTGGGATTGATAAATCTGAATGCGTTTGTTTGTTTGTTCTGCATGCTTCTGATGCTCTTTATGCTAACAAACCGAGCAAGCAGCAATTTCAAAACATTATTTAACGCTTAAAACTGAGAACACAACGGGTCTTAGTAAAACAGATGCCGTCGAGCAAAATGCTACAGTACAAATTTGTTGTACATGAAATGATTCTCTGTAAGCAAGCAACAAAAGGTGTAGGATCACTGACTCAAGACAAGATGATGATGACTCCTGAATGAATGTGGGCTTTGCTAAAAATATCCACACTGCGTGGATTGCGTATGCCACGGAAGTAATGATGTAACCAAAAATAGATGCTCTTGAGTGAGCTTATGTGCTGTTCGAGCCATATTAAACTTTTAAACGTGCTCACGTAAGCCGTTTGACTTTTGAAATAAATGAACTCGGGGTCTATTCCAATAATGTGCTAGATTTCCGGGTTTCAGTTGTTCACCTGCGACCTCGCTTGCATTCTGCCATATGTTCTTGGTTGTAAAGCCACGTCATCATCGCAGTAGCTGAAACAATAGTAAAATTCAAATCCATCATTCTGTCAGCATTCCATCACTATATGCTTGTTAACTTACTCAGCTGTTGACAAGGCTTCAACTTGTAAATTTACTGCCAAAACAAGAGCCAATGCACTTTGAAATAAAATAGTAACCTTGTTTGGGCATTGCACCGTAATTTTGTCCAATTAAGCTGCACATTCAAATACGTCAGATCTACTAGCACCAGTTGAACTATAAATCACTAAAATATAAGACAGTTTCCCTACTGAGTTTCCTCTTTTCATATAGTAGTTAGCTCTATTTCTCACAAGCAACTGTCATTTTAATTGTCAGAGTGAAGCAAATTTGAATTACAGTTAAGGAAAAAAATAAATTGACACGGCGTAGAGTGAGGTGACCCGAACAGAACGACGTGGATCTTGGATGCATAAAAGGAAACTGCAAGCATGGACAAATTATCATTTAATCTAACCTTATCAACTAACTATCACAATGGTATCCACACTCATGTTTGTACTCGTTTTGGCCATGGCAGCTTCAGTGGCAGCAAGACCCTCCAACAAGAGCTCCGGTAACCATGCTTTAACCTTTTATAACAGAATCAATCTTAAATGTTTTAAGTTTCATAATTCGAAAATAATAATGATTTTCAAATTTTTATTTCCACCGATTCGGTGAAGGGGAATCCGGGGACATCAATGACCAAAATCGCTATAAACTACTCGATGATATGCGGCTTGTTGACGCGCAGCTGGAGCAAACGAAGGCTGGCGGAATCCCATATTCACAATTTCTCTGGACTGGTAGACAAGTACCCTTTGTGATCGATCGTTCAGTTTGTAAACATTCATTGATTCTTACACTCGATGCTAACTGTATTCCAAGAGGATGACACTTATTTTTTTTGCACCACGAAACAGCTCACATGGTTAATGATATTACGAGAGCCATGATGGAGTACCATCAAAGAACTTGCATTAGATTCGTCCCCCGTACCAATCAGAGGAACTATATTATGGTTTTCGCGGGAGAAGGTTATTGCAATCAATTTATTTACTTTTATTTGTAAAAACTAACGTCAGCCTTTTAAAGGTTGTTATTCCAACGTTGGGATGATAAACCAAGGGCAACAACCAGTGAGCCTTGGAAGTGGTTGTGAACCTTACGGAACCATACTCCACGAACTTGGCCATGCTATTGGGTTTTACCATGAGCAAAACCGTGATGATCGGGACGATCACGTGATAATATATTGGAATAACATCGCTCAAGGTATGTAAACTAGTGTATAAAAGAGCACAAAACAATTTAGGTTTGTAAAGTATAACAGTCATTCCAAGGCATGAATACATGATTAGGTATGGAAGAACAATTCGCCAAGCTTCAACCGTATCAAGTAGACCATTTAGGTACTCCGTACGACTCTCGCAGCATTATGCACTACGGTAGCTCGGCCTTTTCCAAAGATGGGAGATCTTATACGATGGTTAAAAGAAATGGTGAACCTTTAAAAGATGTCCATGATAAAACTGCGTTGTCTGAATTAGATATCGTGGCGGTCAACAAAATGTATGGTTGTTAATTCTTTAAACTGTGTTTTGCAGTACACTATTTTCTTGACTATTAAAAAGTAGATAAGCATTAACATTTCGTTCTCAGATTTGGCATGCTCACTTTATTTATCGTGGTGCACAGTTTCTATTGTGACCCCACTTGCTTTTGTGCCTGCTTCTGTTCGCTTTGCCCTGTTTATGCTATCAGTATCCTTGCTCTAGTTTCGGCCGTTTTAAATGCAAAGAAATCCTGTTAGGGCTTCAACGACTGAAGCTTTTGCCCAAACATAAGCCAATACGCTTTGAAGGGTAACCTTTTGAATTAGTAGAGCATTGCACTGCCAATTGCGTCGAACTCAGCTGCAACTGCGGACGCATCACATGCTTTACTGCCAGCTGTTGAAGCATTTAATGGTAAACCGCAATTCATTGCGGTCGTCACTGCCGGGCTGATGAATACAACGGACGCCCTATCCTACAAAAATTATATGTCGAGCAGTAGCGGGAGTTTATGAAAACAATTCAAGGGGCTGCCAGTGAACTCCCGTGAATGTATGATAAATACTAACCTGTGGAAGTAAACCCCTCATAAGATGCAATCTATGATGAGCTATAAACATGCGTATTGGTATAGAGGTGACTACGGTGTAATAAGCACGTGAATTAGACGTGAATTAGAACTATAACTTTACTTCATAAAATCAGAAAGCTTTGTGACCCAGCTTCAAGTACGGCAGGTCATCTCCAAACTTTTCAATTGAAATACGAACTTCAAGTGGGACAACAAGGTGGCCAGTATCTAAGCATAATATTTCCATTTCAGATGAAACCAATAGCGAAAACTGTCATAATATCTTACAGTGCAGTGCAGAGAAGTGACCTCTGGACTTTAAGGAACTCCGCAGCAGTCAGCCTCCATAACCACCCAAGAATCCATCGGATTGTCGTCTTCACCAGTTACATATTGAAGTTACAATCACAGTATGGTAAACCTGGTAAAATAGTAAATGGCATGTCAAAACAAAAGCGATCACTAACTTGGCACACTTGGTCCTCCTCCTCGACTGTCCCTTCTCTAATCAGAACATTCTATAGACGTTCGTGGCATTCATCAACCTGTAAATTGGGTCACATTTACTTCAATTTTCAGGCTAAATGTGCAGCAGGATCAGAGTCCTTATTGTAACCCAGCCAATGGGGCCCTGGGTGGAATGTTCTCCACGCTATTTGGCTAGAAAATTAAACATTCGGACTGCCCTCAAATTTCCATCACAACTTGAAAGAATAAATGGCGTGCATTTTTAAGAGTTTGTTGTTCATTTACTGGCAATGAGATACTGCCCGACTACTTAGTCGTCAACTGGACTTTGTTTCCCCAGGAAATATCCGCAAAAAACAAGACAGCAGCAACTGCGGTGCATCTTGTAAACAAATTAAAAAATGCTCCAAGATAAGAGTTTCGCAATGATAATGGACCATACTTGGGGTCACTATTTTTCCCATCACCACACTTTTTTCTCATCAGCTCATCATCTCTCGACGAGTTTTTTTTATACAAACCATAAATCCCCGACTCAAACAACACAGTCATGGTTCGTGGTACAATGTTGTAGTACGCACTCACATCATGAGCAAAGCAATATTGCTGTAAACTTAAAAAGTTACCTCCAGACTCTTTGTTGTGATGAAACTTTAACTTTCTGTTTGTACGCATTGATTCCCTAAAGTACTTCTTCCAATGCCAATAAAATAGACCGAGTGGGACAACGACAGCTGTGCGAGGAGCATTCAACTCGTTTTTAATCAAGTGCGGCAATCTGCCATTGCATGTGAGTTCTATACGCGATTTTAGATCCTGGAAAGTGTAATTTTCTTTGCAATGGAGGCTTAAAATAAATCTGCATTCTTCGGTCGGTGTTTGTGAGCAAAACTGCTCAAAAGATTCAAGGCTTATCGTAGACCAAGTCAGATTCTTCAGAGATTTGCATCTTCTGTCCTTCATTGGGAGGTAAATTCTAAAGTCTGACGAGAGAATTTGAGAAATTTTTTGCCATTGGATGTGAACCGGAAACGCAACCATAGTTCCCGATTTCCAAGATGCCAGATAGGATGTTCCCAGGAAGAACCCAAATGCAAGCCATGTTATTCTCAAGGACACCCATTTACGACTGTACGACTTACGTTGTTGCTTATAAAGCCACGACTCAGGTCGAGACTGGTTTACAAGAACCCCAAAAACCCAAAGGTACGCCCTCACGACATAATCAGCCCTCATCCAACGACCGTACTGGTCAAAATAGCCCAAGAATGCTGACAGAATCAAAGTCAGTAACAATACTACTGCCCAGACGGTACTGTTCCAAGGCTTGAAATAAGCTTTAATGGAAGGATCATCTTCGATAGCTCCATCACTTGTAATGAAGCGAAAGGTACTGATGCGACCTGTTAAGTAGACTTGGACTCCACTGTTTCGTAAATCTCTGTAATCTACATAGAAACCTTCACCAAATGAAGGACCGTTGTATGTGTTTTTCTTTTTCGACACGTCCACTCCAGCCCCATAGGATACAAATCCACGCACTGCCGCCGCTGTCGAGTCTAAATCTCGTCCAGTAGCAGCTTCCTTATTGGTAAGACTGCTTGCAGTATTGAAGAACCAGGTAATATTTCTTCCTCCACGTATTTCACCTAGGAACGTTTGCATTAGATTTGTCGAGCAAACGTTTAACGGTTGACAGGTGAATTCCACTCTGAATAGTGTTTTTCCAGAGGTCTTTGGACTAATGTAAAGAAAGTGGCCGTAAGTGATTTTAAAACGTTGCCGTAAATTCTGCTCATACTTCAAAGTGAAGAGTGGTATTGTCCCAGGGTACTTCTGGAACAAATTCTTGGCAAAGGTTTCAAATAAACCTTTTTCGCTTTGTATGTTGTGAAAGATGAGGACGAAATGCGGTGTTGAAGGATGGCGGATAGCACGTTTTGATGTTTTTGTTGAATTTCTGATTTGGGAGTTTTGCAATCCAAGACTTAAGCTGTTTAACGTGACCTTTGTGTCTTCGATCTTTTTTGTGTTTTTTGGAGCCAGAATTATAGCAGTAAGAATGCAGTTTGAATATTTTAATCGGTCAGCCGGAAAAGACAAAGAGGAAATGCCTTTTGTGGTACGGACTGGATGTGAAATCGCAGAATAATTTACTAAAGTTGTGTACTCGACGAAAATTAGGACGCAAGAAGCAAAGCTTTGGAGAGATGGTGTTGGGTCCAACAAAGTGTCGCTTTGTAGGAGTGACGGAACCATAATGTTTGGGTAATTTTACGAGACGGTATTTACAAGTTGATTTTTGGGGTTGAAATCGGTGATGCTAGTAACGGAAAACTCGTTTTATGAATTAGACTCAGTTGAAATAATGAGATGTTTCATGGCTCTGCTGAAGCAGCAAGTTTGTGAAAACTAATGATCTTGAAAGTAACAAGACTTTGATGGGATTTTAAAAGCATAAGCTACTAAGGTTAGGCTGGCTGGAGAGGTTACTATTATAAATAATGATTTACTGTTCAACTTACTTTAAGATAATGACAGGCACAAGACAAGTAAAGAATCCTCAGATAAATCCATTGCCTCTTTAGGCTGAAAGTCCTCGAAAAGTTCTATAGTTACGGTTGACAATAAGACCACATTTACAATCATCAGGCTTTCTTTGTTATACTTTCATGTTGAATAGATACTCGTACCAAGCATTTATTGTCATTGCATAGCTAAGTTTAATTTACCTTTCAAAATTATTCTGAAAACCAAGGCACGTGCATCTTTGTCTAACTTCATGTAAGCTCTATTTAATCATTCCACGTGCCAATTACAACGCGCGCAAAGTGAGAACTAACACTAACATTCATTAAAATAAATTTGTCCTTTAATTATTCAGGGTTATGTAGTGTGAACGTTACCATAACTTAAAAGCAATCATCCCGCTATTGCGAATCAGCACCTATCAATTATCAATGTAGTTTGAAACAATTATTTACAGCCTAAACTTCGACTCCGTTTAAGTTCTATTTCAAAGCATTTAATTTCATTTAAGACTGAATTGCAAAATCATCTCACTTATTCAATTAAAAGCTTATAGTGTTTATTAAAAGACCAGCATTCATTAATCAAACATTATCTTGGGCGAGCAGCATATAACAGAAGATTTATGCCCGTGTTCAACTCAAAACAGCTTGAAACCTTGGCTGCTCCTATTGTGACTTTTGACAGCTGGAGTTCTAGATTTCACCATGCTCACAGAAAAAGATCTCCGTTTAAGTTATGACTTACTTGGGATTTGTACAAAACTGAACCTTTTCCCATGCG
>JAQIWI010003239.1:0-10544 GCA_034698825.1 Deuterosminthurus bicinctus
ACGCCCTCATTCTAACTCGCTGCTTGCCCCCATCCCTATACATTGAAGTGATTGAGACATACGCCCGAGTTACACTCGTGGATACACTTCAGATAATCTTACATTTTGCCAGTACACCTGTCGTGCATGGATGTTTCCTCAGTCAATTAATTTCACAGTGTGACTGGGAGAAATAGTTGAAACTGAGAAGCGCTGCGGGACAAAAGATGAATTCGTCCAAGGTCCTGTCTCATGTTTTGCGTCACAGCTGCACCGTAAGACTCATCTGTAGGCAATCTTAGTATGAATCAAGCCAGCTGTATATTGAGGCATTTTTACATTATAACGCACATGCATGAGCTGCTATTGATATCGAGATAGAGAAGGAGAGAGAGAGAGAGATGGATCTAAAAATAAACTGTACTTTGTATTGCCGCTATTTAATTATACACAGTTGAAGCGCAATACAAGCGTATGGAAAGAGGATCCCGCCCCTTTCAGAGCCTATCATCAATAAAGACGAGATGCTTGTGTGTGTGATTGATTTAGGCTGGATGATGGATTTCCATTCTAAGGGTTCCTCAGCTTTTGGTTTCACTTTGTAAGCGCTAAATATCAAGGGGAAAACGGGGATATGCGGTTCCTGAAAGCTTGCCGTATATAGATGAATGAATAAACTGTAGAGTGAGTTGATGAGAGAGCATATCTGCTTGCCACTCCCAACCAGTGTTGCATTTAATTGAACATTTTCATAGTCTAGTGAACCTTAAATTTTGAGGTTCATGTAGCTCACTCTCACATCACAGATGTGCCTTGTGATATGAACTCGAAGATTACTTCTTTCTTTTTTACTTTTCCCTTTGACGTAAGCTCAGCGTTTTTGTGTGCATAATTTGTTGTATAATTAATTCTTGATTTTCTTGGCCAAAGTAATGCAGTCGTTTGTTTGATTTTTTTCTGTAACAGTGGCAGTGGTGATGATACGACAGATACCAGCGGTGCACCATCTGTGTCAACGACTGATATGAGCTTGAATACCATGAGTGGTGGAGTAAGCACGGAGAAGTTTGAGCAGGTAAGATTTTGCTTTTGTTGTAATGTTAACGGGGTGAACATTTGGCTTTTGTCAGTCGGAAGTGATTAGGGAATGAATTGAGTTACCAACTTCGTTAACATTCTGTCTTGGTTGGTATGAGGAAAGAAATGAAGCTATGGAAGCACCTGTGGCAAGCTGTTGGGGATGTTATCTGTTTAAAGCATTAGGAAAAGCTATACAGGATTATTACAATCGGTATAATTACGTGTAGAGTACCATCATTTGCCAGTACATGACAAAGGGAAATATCCACGTTGCTTTGTGCAGTGTTTGAAAGTGATGTGAAAAGGCTGTAGAGATTTTGGCAGAGAAAAGATCAATGAGAATGTAGGAAACTGTAATGCGTAACTGTATAGTATAACCCGCTTAAAGCTTTCAACGAGATTGCGATGGTAGTGATCTTGATGGAAGGTCAATGAGAGATTTCAGGGCTTCAGCTAAAAGTTAGTGCCGCATGTACGATGACATTGTTAAAGCGGATCTGATCAATTTGGAAGGCTGAGTTTTGCATGACCGTGTAAAAAGATACTCGTGTTGACAATTCTTTCGGCTGTGATTGCGAGCCATCATGGCGCTGCGAAGGGTATGTACTGCATGAACTTGTATACAAGCACATCGTCAGCTTATTTTAGATTTTAACATCCAGTTGGTATGTTGTTAACGGAGGAAAAATTAAGATCGGCGAGTGTGTGCATGTGTGCAGAAGTATGCGCTAGGAAACAAGAGAATTTGCAGGCGTGCGTCATCGCCGTGTGTCAGCATTTATTATTTTCGCGATGAATCATCCACCTGCCACTAACACACGGGAGTAGTTTAGGCGACCGAATAAATGGCGGATTGAAGTTTTTGATTGGCACATAAATCAGCGAGAAAAAGAGGTGGTTCAGATGTGCGTCTGTCCCTTTGAAATACGACTCTCCAATGTGAGTGCCGCAAGTTTAATGGAAATGAGCTCGGGTGTACATGGGAATTAATGAAGGAGTTCAAAGGGTGTGCATGTACGTCAATTTAATGTGTAATGGACTTCTGTGTGAAGTTTAATGAAGAAATTACTTTTAGAATTTTAATTCCTCTCCTATAGTATTTAATTTTCGTTCCAATTACCATAGCTGTGATTGAGTCGACTATAGAGAGATGAGAGCAACTGCGTCTTCTTTGTGATATTAAAATGATGGATCGCATTGGAAATTCCGAATGACTTGGCCTTTGAAATAGTTGTAATAATGAAAACTCGCTTGTGGCGAAATGGAAAAAGAAATTATGAGGAATTTTTCCGAATCGGATGGAAAAGGCGGTGGCTTTTGTATTTTTGTGAAAGAAGAAGAAGACAGGAATGAGATCATTCAATTCCCAGGATAATTTCCCCCTCTTTATGCTCTCCGTGCGGTGGAGACGATGTGGGGTCTGAAATTGGAAAAGGGAAACAAACGATTCTACTATATACGATTGTGGAACTTATTTCGATTTTACTTCCGTCTATCTCCTTCTCTCTCTCTCTCTATCACATCGGTTAAATTCGAGTGCGCCCACGTTTAGGGTCTTTGTTTATGGGGTCGAGAGCGGATTTTGCTGCGGGGTTAGTAAATGTGCATATCTTAAGATTCGATTATGCAGCTGTCCAATTTCACAGTGACTTGAAGGACGTGTGTATAGGTACAGGAATAGCTGTGAGGCAATTTTAGAATCCGCAGCAGTTGTTGCCTATATTATACTGTTGCATTTGTGTGTATTGCTGCGGTCCGATGAGGCCGCTTAAATCTCATACATGCACTTTGGACGTGGAGTGTGTATGTAGCTGGAATGGATCTTGTGTATATGTCGGGAAAGCGATATGCTAATTTGAGTTGTCTTTGATGTCTAGATGCGGTAGTCTTTGTGCATGTCATTACTATTGCTGGCCCCAAAAAGACAGAGGGATGATAATGTTAGCGTAGCGGAACGAGTAAGCGGA
This sequence comes from Deuterosminthurus bicinctus, assembly GCA_034698825.1. Lineage (NCBI taxonomy): Eukaryota > Metazoa > Arthropoda > Collembola > Symphypleona > Bourletiellidae > Deuterosminthurus > Deuterosminthurus bicinctus. The sequence continues at coordinate 3,027 of JAQIWI010003239.1, forward strand.
GAATGATGTGAAAATTGTCACAGCCTGGAGTCATCTGTCATGTTCTGTCGGTCAGAAATGTGCCTAAGTTGACTCGGTGTGCTGTAGGGAGGGCTGTGTTATTATGTGGTTATTATACAAACTCATTTTTAGTCCCGCTCAAGCATGAGGAATGGATGGAGATAGAGTGAGACATACATGCTATAAGATGGGACTTTCAAGCTACTTTATCAACTGCATGGGCCTAGCACAAGTTTGGTGGGCTATTGGCCTACGGCACTATCCGTGTGTGGCATCTTTTGGCATGATGCAGGGCGTAAAACGTTGAACTGCTCTGTTCATTTTGTCGTAAGTCTCTCGTCCCTTAATCATAATTTTATATTAGGCAATCTATGAAAAATTCATTGAGGGGAGAAATGAAGATTTTTTACGCCTCCGTTGATCCTGCTGCTGCTGGGTGGATGTGGGGCTGTGGTAAGCGACGACCGTAGCGCGACGGACATATTTTTCATGACTCTGCTATACGCTCCTGAACGAGTTCCTGGAAATAAGAGGAGAAGGCTGGATGTGTGCGAAAGGAACTACGACCATCGACTGGAGGATAATATGAAGATGCACATGTGGAATGATTGCTAACCATTTTGTGATAGAGAACGACTGGGACGGGCTATTAAGCGACGACAGGAGGATATGACTGAAAGTACACCGTGTTCTCAACTCAAGCTGTCAGCAGTTATTATGTCTGGGCTGTGAGGACTTGAGTCTGGTGTGAACACGAGAGGATTTCATGTGTCTTTGTTCGACCTGATGGGATTCGGGATGCTGGTGCTGCTCGCTCTTGATGATGATGACGATTATGATTCGGCCAGATTGAAATTCGTATTTTAGACGGGAGCCGTAGTGTATGCAAATGCGATTATGCATCCAACTGAAGGATGAGAATCATCTGTATGACTGGAGGGGCTTTAAGCTTGGTCGTCCTCGTCATCATGATCATCAGGAGCGGCGGGAGGATAATCAGAGTGAAATTTCTCTTGTTTCACTACATGAGCATTTCTACGACGGAATGCTAGAGGCGGATTGGGGTGTAGAGAAGGGTGCAGCAGCTGTTCAAATGCAATGTAATTTACTCGTCTCTCTCTCTCTCTCTTACTCATTCCTTGTGACAATTACCTTGTGTTTCCCCACCATGGTTTGCATAGTCAGCGTTTTGTCATGAAATCAAAGGCTTTCCCGTTTGTATTGGCACGCCAGCTAGCCTTCTTTCCTCTTGTAATAAATTCGAGAAAGCTGACAAGATTTTCCTCCAAGCATTTCAAGCCCTTTGCCTCCTGGTGTTTCCTAATCAAAGATGCCATGGTGGAATTTTTCCCACTTGATCAACGAAGAGAAAATAGATTTGCTGTGAATTTCTGTCTCGCCATGAAGTTCTTTTAATAGAATGAGCATTGAGGAGTGGTTAGATAGGTATGGGGCTATAGCTCGTATAGTAGTGAGATTCAGAAGAATGGAAATAAACGAGTGTCCATGATGGTGGGATTCGCGTGGGGGCAACTTTTTCACATTCTTTATGAGGTTTTGTCCTGCCTTTGTCAGAGCTTCGTGTGGTTGCCAAGTTTTCTGACCTGAATAAGGTCGTAAGAGCCATTGGCATAGGAATTGGGGGTAATAACTAGAGAGACGTGGCCGTCCAGCTGTCGTATGAAGGGGTAGAGGGCGAATTTAAGGGAATTTTTCGTCTTCTTGTAATATTCACACATGAAAATTTGGATTATGAGCGACTCCTTTGGTCCTTCACTGTTGGCCGGCTTCTGCTTATATGTGTGCCAAATCTGTGAATATTGTTAGCGAGATTGGAAAAGAAATGATATGGATGGTGGGAAATGTCGTTTGTCCTTTAGACGTAATGTAAGGCGGCAGTACCAACGCTTTGGCGTTTCTCATGTTACGACTCTGATTACGAAGTTGAAGTCTCCTGAGGATTAAACTGCTCTTACTTTTTTTTCGCCCGTGCGAAGTGAAAGAAACTTGTCTGAACAAGCGGCATTCATTCTGCCGGCTTCATAAATGTGCTTACTTGTGGGATTTGTAGCGTGTCAAACCCTTATCTGTGTTCTTGGAAAGGAATGCTCACCCACATTCACCTTCAGTTTTTTTCGCATTCAGATACAACGTGATTTTGAACAAAAGACCTGAATGACTATGCAGCTCGTATAGGATAACACGCTTTTTTCGCCTTCCTTACTCGTGATATCAGATCTGTGTGGGACGATGCTATTATTTTATCGGCTGATGCGGCTGATGGAGTTGTCATGGCAACGTCTACGTTGCTGAAGTTAGTTTGAGAATCATGTCTCTGTAAATACGAATGGGATGAGAATGAAGGAACAGCATCCGAGTTTGGTTAGAGATTAAAGTGAAAGTGTACATGTGTGTGTGTGGTGATAAAGTGGAAGGAGAGAAGTCTGGTCGTGTTATTGGGCTGGGAAATGTCGTTAGGAGAGGGAAGGAGCTTACGGGCTGAGGAAGCTTTACTGTAGGAGCATCTTAGGAAAAACATTGAAGGGATGTATAAAAGTAACACTGTGGAATCACACTTTCGATTTGGACGGATAATTTCCTCCAGCCAAGTTTGACCAGATTCATTAGATTCTTCTTGGATTGGCCTGCTCTATGTGTATACTTGCTTGCGTGTTGGTGTGCGTCCGTTTGATGAAAGTGATGATGCTTGGACGAGAAGTGATGAGAGGAGCTGACACAACACACGTTGGCCCTTTGGCTATAAGCAGTAAGTATCAGTAGAAATGTGTGAGTCTTACGAGTCCCGGTTTATTACTATTACATGAGAGTGAGGTATCCTGCTCGGGGCAGAGTCACATTTGTACAGTATTATTTAGCCATGTCCGGCCGGACTCGACTGCTGGATACAGTTTTTCGTAATGGTGCATTGCATTATTGCTTCAGGCCAAGCTGTATGGATGCTGGGATGTTGTGAGTGATTCTGGTGGTGGTCGTAAACGAATTTGATATCAGGGAAATGGTCAGGGGTTTGATGAGATTTTCAGCTATAATTGCAGTGGAATTACTTCCCACAAACCAACCAATATGTAGATGAGTAGTTGAAGGCATAGAAGAGCCTTTCGACAGTGTTTTTTTGTTTCTTTATTAGCTTAACCTCTGTCGCGGTCTCACGGTCGTCCTTCTATAATGAAAGGGATCTTGATGAGTTGGAACAGTTGTGTGTGGCGGTGTTGATTACTTGAACTTGAGCGGATGTGAACGAGCCAACAGGGAAAGTCTTCGGTGGGTCAGTACTGAGGTGGATGAGTAAGACCTTTTGTTTTGTCGGCAAAAACAAGCCAGGCTCGTATGTTTATGTGAGTTTAAATGTATGCATATAACTTGATGTTGGAAAAGACTCAGGTGCATACTGGGTTGTTATCTTAACGGCGGTTTGGCTACTGCTGATGGCATGGCGTGGCTTTGAAATGGCGCTGGTGTAAATCTCTCGGCACATGGGAAGGTTGTGAAGTGTGCGGGATGTGTGTGGAAGACGGAAGAGGTTGATTTGCCAAGGCAATTTATTTCTTGAGCGAGCCGTTCATGTTCACTTGTCAAGTGCCGACACAGATGTGTGTGTTTTATATAGTCGCAGTTAAAAGTATCCTTCCTCCCTGTGTTTCACCTTCGTCATTACTTGAGACGTATGAAGAAGATGGGAGGAGGAGACGGAGGATTTGAGCATCATCTTAGTCATTAACATCATCTGTATCATCTCCCAGCTTGACTCTCTTTATACCCATCCTTCTCACATTGAATCCGGTTTAGTCAGCAGAAGAAATCAGCGTGAGTTTGGTGCTCGTCATATCCTCATTCATACCCGATGTTTCAAAGTGTTTGCAAGAATTTTAAAAATCCTCATTCATGTGGGCTATCGCAGTACGTATAAAGTACGGGGATTACTGAGAAAACTCTACGTGCTCGTGTGGGTGCTTGAATGCATGAAGGACTAATCTGTTTTAGTTCCGTTTGAACTCTTGTCAATATTGTATAGTCATGGTATTGGCGGCGGAGTCTTGTACAGCAGATTAAATTTCAAGCCCGCTTTGTGAGCTACAAATTGGTTGACAACGTTTGTTCTCACACTCACATTACATTTAACCCGGTGAGAGAAGGGATCATTTGTCAACGTCCTCTTGTCTGTCTCTTTCTCTCTGTGAGAAGGTGCTGAATATGAAGTGGTTATTTCAACAAGAGGAATTCATATTGCTGTATTCTTTTCCCTTGTCAGCTACAGACCTGAATATGTTAATGAATTGTGCTGTACACTTGATGTCAGTGTGACCACCACCATCAACGAGCAATACATAGAGGCACACATGTGGACTGTGTGAGTGAGGCCATCAGAACGAAGCCTTTATTGTGTCGCCTGTGAATATATACAGAGCAGCTGTGGACAATTTCTGCATTAAGCTCTGTGGGGAACGGAAGACTAGCCTTTGCATGTGGGATACTCGAGTGAAAACATAGAGGATCATTTTCAATTTACGACGTCGTAAAAATTGTGTACTCTCTCTCCATTACGGGCAACACACGAGTTGAAATTACAAGAGTGTGCAGGCTTTATTGCTGTTATTGTGGTAGTCTTTGGTAAATCTGAGGGAGGAAGTGGTGCAAGAGAGAATCATGTCATTAGTCTGGATGAATTTTATCCGTGGAAGAAGACCATCCCGGACACCATCTACGCGAAGAGTTAAAGTATGAAATAAAGTATCCATTTATTCTGAAAATAAAGGAATTAATTCAGTTTTCCATGCAAAGCTTTGTGCCGTCGTGGAGACGTAGTATATGAAGATGTTGAACCGTACTGATGAAAAGGGTGGAGATGGGTCATTAGTTAGAATGCGTAAATTAACGATACACCACCACCAGCGCAATGCTTGATGCAGTTTGCGTGTGGGGATCTGTCAGGAGTGCGTGCATTAGAGCAATGACTACACTACATTTCTCGGTACTTAATGGCCAGGCTAATGGTTTGCAAATGGGCAGAGGATTTGGGGCTGGTAAGCTTTGTTTTTGAGAGAGAGAGAGATGTAGTTTGTGTGTTTGTTTGTACGGAAACTGCAGACTTTGTGTTGTAATAGATGCATGTTTTTGAGGTTAGGGGATTGAATTGACTAGTGTTTAACATGCGCTTGTGTCTTGTTAAATCAACCTGCCGTTGTTACGAGTGCCAAAATCGTGAGGTAGAGCGCTTAAGAGCTTGTTCGAAGTTGAATGGGCGTTTTTAAGAAGAAGAATGCAAGGGCCTGATTAATCATTTCCACGTGAAGTGATAAAAGGAGTCGTGAAAGTCCAGCCGTTAGCAAGTTAAAGGATTATTAGGACTCATAATTATGGGTGATTAAAGGAGTGATAATAAAATGTCATCCCTCAGTAATAATAACCGTAAATGGAATGACTATTTAAAATTTATTTTTCCGGGCCTTTATTATTATTTCTGGCCGGCCCATTGTTAGGAATGTATGTGTGTGCGTGTGTGTGTGTGTGGGTGGGAGCAGGAGGAAATGTAAATCAATTTAATCGCAGCTACACCATCGTCAGGATTATCATCATCACGGGTCATTGTTTTAACACGATCACGCTGACAAGGTGACTAACTGCTTGTAGTGCCATTACCATGTGCAGTGAACCATTAACTCCTTGTCTATGCAGGCTGTTTCATTCGCTCTGTCTTAACTTATCAGTTAAGGAGATCGACGGGAGTCAAGTAGTAGCTGTTCCATGTGTTATACACGACTGCCAAAGGCACTTTTATTCAGCACTCGATAAAATCTTATCAGATTTATTTTTATTTTCGTCGTCTTGTACTATACTATAGAAGCAGCTAAGAGCCCCATGTCTAACGCTACGAGCTGTGCTAACGAGAAGTTTGATTTTTATTAGGCACTGCACTCTCACTCCGTGTCTATCTCCTCCACTTGATTTTCAGCCAGCTAAAATATTATCTTGTAAAGTTGTGAGCTACAAGTTTTTTTGCTCATGTTTTTACCGACGACGACGCCGTTACATAAGTTGGCATTTATAACGACGGCGGCAACGGCTTGATGACACAGGAAGGAAGTCAATGAGCAGCCATTAAAAAACTTGCAGCTCCTTGAAAATGGGATGGTTACAATTTCACCATGTTAGACCACAAATCTCTTAAGAAACTCCTTCACTTCTGGCATACTTAAATAGGCCCACTGTGTTTTTACAGCCGCGGCTAAACTTTTCCCCTTAACAGCATTAAAGGAGCTGCGAAACTTTCTCAATTTCTTCGCCAGTCAGTCAGTCAGTGAGCCATCGTCTCATCCTTGGTGGAAATGTTCACTTCTTAGCCCCAGTGCAATTACATGTGTGTGGGTTTTATACGGCGGAAATTTGAATAGAGATTCTGTGCATGTTTGTAGATTATTGGAGGCCGACTTGTAATGCGTTTTCCCTCTTCCCATCTGGAAGTTAGTGGGGCAAAAGGATTGAAGGAGTGAACTTGGGTGTGTGTGTGTGTGTGTGGTTGCAAACAGGTGTTGTTGATGAGGCCGCTGAAATTGGGAAGGCTTATATTATAGCCAGCACAATGGCTTTAATGTAGAGGCGGGGAACAAGTGGAAATTAGACTGCGATCTGTTCCATAGGTTTCACAGTATTACAGTATGCAAAAGGATCGGTGGGAAGACTAAGAAGTTTTGCACTATTGTGCGAAACGGAGCTGAATAATCCCATGCCTCACTGTCTCTCTCTCTCTCTCTCTCTCTCTCTCTCAAGCTAGCCAATTTGTATGGAAGTGAAAAGGACGAGAAGCTGAAAGGAAGCAAAGTATTGGAGATAATTAGAGACGGAGAAAAGCCGTACGCCTGTAGTGGAAGGCTGGAGGGAAATGGATACACGAAGAACGAAACTGTAGAACGAAACAGAGCTTTGGGTTATTAACTTGTTCTTGGCACCTGCTAACTGGAATTAAACTTATGCTCCATACTGTTAATTTATGCTCAGCTGCTTGAATTATGAAGAGGACGGAATGAGTTATTGGAAAAACTTGGAGGATTTATTACCTCCACACCGCCAGTAGAATTTCACCAATGTTAATAATGCTCAACAGTATTAGTAATGTGCGGTTGCTTCTTTCTCTCTCTCTCACACACTCTTTCATGCACAGACACATATTCCCGCTTCACCACCGATAAGAGTAGCATTCTCAGCATAAAAAATCCTTTTACTTGCGCATTTCCGAGCTCATGATCATCATTGGGATTATGATATGACTAGCGTGCCCGCCGTCCTACGGACGTCGTAAAAGTTGCAATGGGACATGTTCACCTAAGTATCTCACTCTATGATGGTCATGGCTCCTGTAACTCATTCTAATTCGGGCCCAGTAACTTACCCTTTCGTGGCCAGATAACTAACAATTACTTGGTCACGATAACCGACGGTAACTTGGTACCGATAACCGACGGTAACTTGGTACCGATAACCGACGGTAACTTGGTACCGATA